>OX411761.1:19452048-19521915 GCA_948252205.1 Orthosia incerta
TAATTTCAAAAGATTTTGTAAAAAAGATGTAAACGAGAAGAAAATCTTACTGTGCAGTCGGAGGATACATATTCGCGAGCTGGCTGACCAAAACCAGATGTACCCTCCGACTACACAGCAAGATTTTCTTCTTGTTTAGATTTTTTAAGTTCACTTTTCAAGCAGTCAGGTTTTTTGATTTTTTTTTTTTTTTTTATTTACAAACTTTTAATTATACTTTTTTTTTCGAATGACTTTAAACATATAAGTGCTATATATTTTTATAATCACCTCTAAAAACCATTTATTTTGATACCGCACTCGATGGCTTTAAAAAAATATTGCAACCCCTACAATATGGCGCCCAACATCCGCCATGAGTCTTTTTTTTCAACGGCACTTATCTAAGAACACTTGGGCGGCCAAGACCTATCTAACAATGTCTTAATTATAAATATCCGTAAAGTGGTTTTTAAGATGTATGTATGTAATATTCCTTATTACCTCGTAGGTAATAAGGAATATTACATACATACAAGATACGCGCGAAAAACTTAACCCTTTCCTTGCAGCCGGGTAAAATCACTATAAAATTTCTTGAAATGATGTCGTTATTTTTATCCTGACTGACGGTTATTATTGAATTCATTAATTTGTCACTTTTTACATGTTTCTTTAAGAAACGATTTCAATTTAAAAATATTATTAATAACAGTATTTTTATGCTGACCATAGTTTAACGCGTTTGACACTTTTCACAATTACCACTTTCTTTTGAAGCTGAGTGTACGTTAAATTATAAATATCACAATATTAAATTGGGAAGGAAAATTTATGTGATTAGACCTACGATTCCATTTGAAATAAGTACTTATTAGCAGAATATACAGGTATTTTCCAGACACCAATACAGGTTAAGCTGAAATCGTTTCAGCATTTAGAATTAGCAGTCCATACGCTGCTAAACTATGCAAATCGAGATCAGAAATCTATCTGTTGCATTTCACAAGTTACAGGAAAATATGCTAGAGAGGTAAAACCATTATAAAATCATTTCTTAAACAGGATTTGAAGATTTACGAAGCTTGAACATGGGAATCTGATTTTGGGCTTAACGTTGGGATAAGGACTTGATAGGATTTTTATTTGTTTTCTGTTTATTGTTATCCAACTCTGGACATTTTAATCAAAATCTGGAATTTACTTAAGGTTTTCCTAGTCGAGGGCACGAACTCATTTACAATTTACTGAGAATTGTTATCAAAATTAATCGGAAGCATAGATAAAGAATACTTTAGAAATGGGCCATTAGTATGTAGCCAAGTGAGTATCTACCTTCCTTCTACCTTATTAATTAAGACTTTGATTAAGTTTTCCGTCTACAGCATAATTTATCCCAGGCTCTATGCCAGGCTACTCAGAGCCGAAACACGAATAATCCGCGAGTCTCTTCCATCTCGCTTGACCTTATTCAAGTATACTTACTTCATTAAATCTATAAGAACGATCTTAAAACACTTGGAAGGAAGAATCCTTGAGAAAATATTTTCAGTTAAGACAAACTTAGTAACTCATGTTTAATATTTACCTGTCGCATACCGTGCGTGTACCTAAACATTCTATATTCGCGTAAGTATTAGTGCATTGCAATGGCTGCCATTGACCCACCTTAATTTAATTAATCAATCAATCTTTATTCGTGAACACAGGTATTACAATAAATGTCTTATGTTTACATTTCAGTCGAGCTCTATGTCCTACCAATGAAATTGGTGTACAAATATATAAGGTTTTTCAGTAATAAATCTCAATCTATACAATACAAAGTCAAGTTCGAGTAGATAATGTCTATTAAATGTAGGTATTATTTATAAATAATAAATCAATTATAATTTACTGCACATGCATGTCAATGGTAAATTATATTAAGAATTAGTAACGTCATATTTTATTATATTGTAAATAATGTCAATTAAAAGTATTATTATTTAATAATTAATCAATTATAATTTATTTTTACATACATGTCAACATTCCTTTATTTCAGGAACTAAAGTAAAGCTCTATATTCTGCTGCTTTTTACCAGTGAAATACTAGCTTTGGAATGGAAAACAAGTTTCATATTTCTGTCCGACCAACTCCGAAAGTGTCTGTAATTGTTTAGGGATTAGAGTTTGGGAAAAATAAAGTTCAATAATGCTTACCATTAATCCTATTAGGCTTAAAATGTGGTAACGTACCAGAAGTCCTATCTAGCATACTCTTACTGTAGAACACACTGTTACTCTCCGGGTTGAATCTCACTGGCGGCGAGTTGGAGCAACTCCTAGATTCCATCGCCAGAGACCTGGGCTCTAAGTGGTATCGAGGCTCTAACTCTGGCATCTGAGCGAGGTTCAGTGGGTTTCTGCTGGGGTTACTGTACAGAGATGGTGGTGTTGCATATAGCTCTGGAGGGAGCAGTTGTTCTGCTGGTAGCTGAAATAGAAAAGAAAAGTTAGTTTGCTGATTTGGGTATATGAAAGAGAGGTGTTGTTTACATAAAATGTTTTAAAAATAAACACATCTACCGTCATCGTCACGCAGCTAAATAAAATGATTTACTTACGCAAGATTCTAAAGCGATTTCTCCTATAGTATTGATAAGAATCGGCTCATTTTATGAACATAGTTGTTTCGAAACCTTTATTTCTTGAGTATTCAACTTTGAATTTTGCTTGATTGTAAGGTTAAACGAATACAAAACAGTCATGAACATAAGTTTGTGGCTGTTTCGTGTTCGTGTTTCGTATTAATAGGAAAACTATTAATTATTTGACAGTTGTTATTTGAATATGGATTATTTGAGATGATAGGTAGTCATATTGATAAGCGATCATTAATTATAATCTTAAAGGGCAGCTATTGCAGAGATGCGATGGTGTACGCGACTTAGGTGTATATCATGATTCCAAACTTTTATTCAACGTGCACATTGAGCAAATAGTAGCCAAAGCTTCAAGGTCACTGGGTTTCGTTATGAGACTCGCAGGGTGTTTCGGGAGGGCCAAAACCCTTAAGATTCTTTATTGCTCTTTTGTGAGAAGTCACCTCGAATATGCATCACAAATCTGGAACCCTTGTTATGGCAAATACATTGATCGTATTGAAAATATACAAAAAAGATTTATTCGTTTTCTATGTTTTCGGCTACGTATACCGTACCATTCTGATAATTACTTAAATCTTTGCAAGAAATTCCATTTGCAACCACTTATAAATCGTCGTCGACTAGCAGATTGCACCTTTCTTTTAAAAATTATTTCTAACGAGATTGATTGTCCTGATCTCTTGCATAAACTGCGCTTCAACATCCCCAGGAGATCGGTTAGATTTAATCCGCCTATCTCCATTCCTTTTTCTTATTCTAACTACAGGCAAAATTCATACATGGTGCGAGCGAGTAAGGATTTTAATATTCTTTGTAAAGAGTTTTCATTTGACCCATTTAACACTAAAACTTATTCGGCACGCACTCGGCTGAATGCTGACTTTTTTAAAAGTGTTTAGTTCTTATTGTTCTTTGTTTAATCATATAAATCGTGCTTGTAAGTGATCCTAAGTTTTCTACTATTTTTTCTGTTTTTATCCGTGAGAACCTGTAATTGGCTTTATGTCTCATATACAATTGTTATCCATCTGTAATAGCTGTTGGTTCTCCTAGTATTAAATAAATAAATAAATAAATTTCCTCTCACTATATACACAATATTTTACGATTAAAAGATGTTCAATACTTACCAAACCACTAGTATTCAACGGCAACGCATTCTTATACTTCAAACAATCCTCGTACACCTTATCATACGGCTCTCTATGACAGTCATAGTGGCCAACATTCGGCATACGCAGACTACTCATTGGCCCCAAGCTCTGTATGCTAGGACCAAGGTTTGGCGTTTGCAACGTTGGTACATAAGGACTTCGGTATTCCACCGGTCGGACTTGTATGTATTGGTTGCATGGATCGATGTTGTGGTCATAGAACCTGTCGCAGTTTGTGGTCATGTCGTATTTATTCGTCGTCCTTGATATAAGCGGTCTTATGGAACTATAGTCGGTAGTAGAAGATTTATTTGAGCAGCTGTCGCTGATCTTCCCGTCTACTGGTATTATATCTGGGTTTTTATCTGAAAAGAACACATATACATTATTTTATGTTCGTTGCTTTGTTTTTATGTGAATTTTGTTTAAACGAGTGTTTTTAATGTTTTGTTGGGTTGGGACGGTAGGTAATTAAAATATGTTTTTAGTTGTAAACTTACTGGGGATTATTATTGTTATTTAGTTAAGGTTGCCCTAGTCGACGGCACGAAATATTTTGTGCGTGGGGTTAAAATACATACTATCTCATCCAACAACACATGCGAAAGAGATAGATGCTGAAATGAGCAGTAAGAAGCTAGTTCGCGTGCAAATACACTTTTGCATATTTGTAGAGAAATGGATGATGATAAAATGAGCGCGCGGAATTTTATAAACAGATCTTTCGGAATATAAATATCATGAAAAAATGTCTAAATATAACTCATACAATTATTTGCATTGTTGAACTACTAATCTTTCACTGTATGGCGACTTGCGCCCAAAGATGCGTTAAAATTAGTGAAATATGGAAATTAAGACACTCATAACTTTCAAATTTATTATATTTTTACTTTTTAGTTTCCATACAGGGCTAGATAATGATGAGAAAAATTGATATCATTTTTTATATTTTAAACGTACACCATCAAAAAGTGGAGTAATCGCCAGATTGCGTTTGTATGGAAGAATGATCCACTAGGGCAACCTTAAATATAGGTATTAAAGGTACAATTAAACTTCGACTGAAATAATATAACACTATTTTAAAGAAAATTAACCTAAACCTATTTATTAACTACGAAATGCCAATTGCTATTTTCGCCTAGCCTAAAGGTCTAAAAACAAAGTTAACATGACAAATCCAAACTCAACATTTCAGATGAAAAACCCAAAAACGCTTTGCCAGACCAAGAAACTGAATTCAGGACCTCATGCTCAGCAGTACCTAGTGATGAGACCACTAGACCATCAAGGCAGCTTGTAACTACCCCGATAACTATATTCAGGAACTTACCTAAACTATCGCCACTTTCCGATTCTTTGGTGCCAGTAAGCGGTATATTTGATATTTCATCCTGCTGCCTTTTGTCTTTTTTGTGCTTTTCTAAAACAACAAAAAAACATGGCTGTTTAAATTCTCGGCAATCTTTTAAATTGATTGTCTACCAATTTTCTCCTGTCGGCTTTTAGATAATAATGAAATGTTTAAAAAGTAAGAGTTTTGTTTATTTAAAGCAATTTCAAGCAAAAGAGTATTTCTGTGAATATTCAGTCAATTTAATCGATTAATTTTAAGTAATTAAACATTACTATGATCGCATACTAAAAAAAACACTAGAAACCATTGTTAAGCTTTAGATAAATTAAATCCAACGTTTCAATGAAACTACACAAAAATTTCAATTAAAGTAAACACGTTCAATTAAACTAAGCACCAAATTTAATTAAACTAAACACAAAGCTCAATTAAACTTTACACCAAGTTCAATTAAACAACACCCATACTTACTCTCTCTCTTGTTGAAGTACTTGCAGCAGAATACGACAGTGGACACGGCAGTCACGGCGGCGATCACTGCCACTGCTCCCAGTACTATCATCAGCACTGTGGTCAGCTCCAGCTTGATGGGGACCTGCGCTGTGGGAACAATTGTGGCTTTTATTTTGCTTATCTTTCATAATATCGTCATTGATCGTGTCATTTCATGTTTTAAAATGGATAGCGAAATTACTACGAAATTTTTCGGGTCTTTGGGTCCGAACCAGTAAAGTTAGTTCCATAATATCAGTATTTTTTATAGTACGGTGTTTCTCGCTAGTCTTTCTCACACATTTGTCAAGGGTCGGAGAACTACGTTATCGTGTGACTTTATAATATCAGTATTTTCTGAATAAACTGACACCTTTTATGAATTACCCAATAGGTGGCAACTCTTTCATAGAAAAAGACATCGACCAAAACTGGATCCAACTTTTTTCAACGGCAAAAAAATCAAATGATTCGACTGAAATAATTTAGTCATTGTCTTTTCAATACGTAAAATCCAAATCCAATCCAATCCAATGACGAATACCCAAAACATGAAATCATACCTGTACGCCGTTGCGGATACTTCAGCAAACTAGAAGTTAATGTCAAAGCTTCGCTAAAGCCTTTTCTATTGAAGGCTCTCACTGACACAGCTAAGGAGTTGCTTGTTGATAGACCTGCTATTTCAAACTCAGGATCGTCACTGCTAACATTGCGGAGAAGAACACCTGTTGCCATGTCGAAGATCTGTGTGGAAAAATGGAGCATTTTAACTAAAGAAGAATTATTAGTTTTTAAGCTGACATGGTCACAATCATTAGAATTAATATTTGTTGTATTTGTTTGTTGTTATTTGTTTGTTGTTTGTAATATCGAGCTTGTTACGGAATCTGCTGACATTGCGGAAACTAAGTGTTCCTAGACCTTGCAACGGTGCATTTACCTTGATCACGAAACGCATAGCTTTGGAATTAGCTGCCTTGCTGACTCAGAAACTACGTTGCATCAGTATAGGAAGTTACTGACGGTGCAATTTACCTCGAAACCGATGCTGCCATGACGTCAAGGAATTGATCAATGCCGAACTAATATTTTAGAACATTTCTTGTAAGAAGGAGGCATTCCATATTCCTACCTCGAGTAGGATGGATATTCGTAGGCTAGCTAGTTGTAGTTAGTAGTTGTAACCATTCCATGATCCAACCTCGACTTGGTATGGACATTTCTAGGATAATTTATTGTAATTAACTTTAATAATTAAAAGTTTATAATCATTTCGGGTTTCTTTCCAATCCCCGGCTGTGGTAAACGTAATTAGCTATTAACAAGAATCTAAATATACATGGTAAAAAATTCTAAAATTGTTTCAAAAAGAGATGAAAGAGGGCTGTCATTGGACCAGCCACTAAGCGAAGCTGTCAATTTATAAACAACCACTCAGCAGGAGAGATCCAGGTACAAAACAAGCTCAAAATAAGGCAGCATGTTGTAAAACAGAAGAGCTATCTCGGATTTTCCTCTTTCTGCAGTACGTTAAAAAGGCGACATTGAAATAACTATGAGTCACCATCTGCCTTTACCACAGAACTGGACATACGAGTATGCTTCTGCAATCACACAGCAAACAATTCTATCCTCAAATATATACTCTCATCCGTCTTTTACCATTACAGTTCTCCTGCACAAAATGACGTCCTGTATCTTCGTTTAATGTTTACCCACATGAGTGGCGATACTTAAAAGTACGTCGTGTCAAGTGTTAGATTCTCCTTCATTCTAATTATCTTCATTTAAGCCGTAAGTAGTCCACTACTGAACATAGGCTTCACCCAAGTGTTGCCTGTGCTTCTCGCATTCGGCAAACTCCTGAAAGCCCCTACCAGGTCATCGGTCCATCTTTTGGGAGTGTTTCAACGCTGCGTTGTTGTCTTTCTCAAGCGAGAGAAGAAAAATATGATACCTACTTTATTTTTCAAGATGATGATAAGGCTGTATAAATTGTGCCTAAAATTATTTTACCAGTGGTTTATTATTCCCCAGACAAAAGCGATACATTCTCTGTCCATAAAGAATTTAAGTTCGTTCATTTTAGCTTTCTTTCTTTTATTTGTATCGAGCTAAGTGAAAGTAACAAGACGTATCGAAGCCTATTGATATTTTTAACACAATATAATATATTGTGTTAAAAATATCAATAGGCTTCATATTATGAAGCCTACTACAAAATATACACAGTTTCTTGTATTGTTAAATGATGATTAATTGTGTGTTTATTTTGATTTACTTATATAGTTTTTGTTTGTAATTTTTAATTGGCGACAAACAAAAGGTATTTTACAAGGCAGACGTGACTGGAAACGCTGAGATGACGCCCTAGCAGGACATACACGGATGGTATTGGTGATGTTCTTTGGAAAGGTACGTAGTATGTAAGGATCATAACTATTAGTGTTCATTGATCCGTACCTTAGCCAAAATTATTGATCCGACACACAAAGGAAAATATTAAAATCTAAAAAAGGAAAAAAAATACTTTTGTATCGTTACCAACGCCCAGAAATAAAATATGAAAGCATTTCAAGAAAAAAGACAATAATTATTGTTCAAAAATTTGAAGGAACGATTAGAAGTTTGGAGGGGATTTTAAAACAAAAGCAGATGAGTCTTGAAAATTATATCTTTGTTAAAAGTTATTTGACTGAAGGCAATTCAGTCAAAATAACCTTTAACAGAGAAATAAAATCACTTGTAATTTACAGTGTTTTTTTAACAATAAAAGTGTTATTGTCAGTGATAAGTTTAGTATAAAAGTGAGTGGCAAAGAAAACGAAGGATGGTAATCAGTTAAAGCTATTAAAAAATAAGAACAAGGGTGACCAAGTGGTAACGGCTTTAAGAGTTAACGATTTAAGAGTTTGATCTTTTGTAAGAAGTTTGTATAAGCCCAGGCAAGCCCTTTACTTCGTGTTATTATTTCATCACCCTTGCTCTCAAAACAGTGAAAAGTCATGGTGAAGAAACCGGAATATTCAAGAACCAAAATTTTGGAGCCAATTGAGACATCTTACAACTCGCATTGAGCCTGCGTAGATCATGACTCGCTTCCGTTCACAGTGAGAAAGCCAGCAGTGGGAACGTCATAAACACTGATTGTGAAATTATGACCAGGACCTGGAGAACAGCATAGGATACTTTTTATCATATCATACAACGGCTGCCAAGCCGCAAAATAACCTAACTACATAAGTATCGTCATTCATGAAGGTTTTTAATAAATAATTGCAAATATTTACAATGTACAATCTATTTGCAAAAGTAGCAAATACGTTAGCAATCCATGCCGTGAGTCTGCAAACTGAATAAGTAAGACTAATGACGAATATTTCAACGTTATTTTTTGGAACTAGTAATTTCACTGGGGTTGCAAACGTAATAAATATTTACTCTGTAATAAATGTGTGTGGAACACGGGGTCTCAGCGCTAAGAAATAAAATTTGGTTCAAATAAATCTCACTAGATGGCGCGATATGAGTGCGTTTGAACGGATGATTTAAAATAGATACCAATAGATTGCGCGGTTTTAAATTTTCGAGTCATTCCTCTCGATTGTTTAAATTTGCATTGTAACACATTTTGGTGCAAAGAAATTGTAAAAACGTGTAAAAAAAACTGTAAAACAAACCTTCACTGTAGTTAAAGAAAAAAAAACACGAACCGAGTAAACCCTTTTACTTGCAAGTCGCTGCCAACACCATCTATCTATCGCCGTGGAACGGAACCGAACGTAATCGTACAAAAAAATATCAGTTTAATCAGACGTAAAACGTTAGGTACGTCGGCACGATTTCTTTGTATGGGATGAGGCATCTGTATGCTAGTATTACATTATCTGTGCCATAACACACTTGTACTATAGGAACCGAACGTGATTGATGGACATTAAATAATCGGTTTAATCCGACGAAACACGCTAGTTACGTCGGCACGGTTTCTTTGTATGGTATGGGGCATCTGTATGCTAGTATTATATTATGAGTGGACCAACTAATGTGAAATGACCACTAGTAGTATTACACAAGCTTCTATTGATGGTATTAGTTAAAAACTTGCAGTAGGTAAGTTGAACTAGAATTCACATAGCTCGATTTATGGTTAAAACGTAAACTTACACTGTAACGCTGGAAAATAATTATCGGGGGTCATATGAGTCGTGATTGACAGACCAAAGTTACAGATCCCTTGTTCCCTCGAAGATTCCACTGAATAACTTCTAGATGGGGTTGTTTAAGTCAAGAGCGAATAGTTTATAACTTCTAGGCAAGCGTGCACCATCCTAGACCATATCATCGTTTACAATCAGGAGATGGTGGTCAAACGCGAGCCTATCGATGATAAAAATGGATGATTTTTAATGGCAACTTTTCGGGGGATGAAAATTCTTATAATTATAAAAAAATAAACAAAATTGTACTACAGGAAAATAAGTATGTGTAACAGCTCTTGACATCACCACCGACAAGCAGTTTAAAGATTCGACTAGAGGATGCGGAACAAAGCTGTGTAACGGTGCGCTGGCGCTATGTCAAGTTAGGAACATCTTGAGATTGGTGTATTTTTTCTGCACGCACTGCCAAGCTACCAGAAACTCGTCATACATCTCTGGGGTTCAATAGATTACTATCACTTACCTCCAACAGGAATGACTGGTGGATCCCTCCGTCATGTCCCGGCGTGCAGTTCAGAGTTAAAGAATCGTAAGTCACGTTGGTGATTTCACAAGCTTTGGGAGTGGATGGCTTGTCTGTATGGAACAGCATAAAGTATTAATTTAAATAAACCATCCCATCAAAAACACAAATGTGAAAAAGGGGGCCAAGTTCAATACCAGTCAAATCATGAGCTAGAATTTATCCTAAGTTACCTGCTTTATGTAAAAAATCCGACTATTCTTAAGAAGTTATATTTTAATTTTAAAAACAGCGCAATACGTCGCCGACCCAACGTATTAAATAGATTTGTGTTGACTTTGTGTTGATTTGTAATTATGTATTAGTTTATTTTTGTATGTTTAATTTGTAAATTTTATCTATGGGCCTTAGTTGATAATAAAAATATAAAACAGCAAATATTGTTGTAGCAGGAAAAACATGAAATTGTGATTTTAAATTTATCGGCGTTTTCAACAACCGCGAATATTCATAGTATTGAACTTGGCTCCCTTTTTCTACATTTATGTTTTTGATGGGATATCATTACTTTTTGTACAGAAATTATTAGTAGGTACTTATTCATAATAAAATGAATACCAAATGGTTTTTGTTTATCTACTGTATTTTCCTTCGTTTACGGGGTATAATTGTCTTTTTTGTGTTGTTTATCTTTAAAATGTTCGAGTGAATTACCCAATCAGTACCCGGATCTTTTTTACGCGGTTTCTGTTTATCCTTAATTTGGCCAAGTCGGGGCGGATGGATCTAAATTGATAAGTTGTACTCCATCTAAGGTTTTAACTCTGGAGAGACCAATGTAAGTCTGCCGTTTACTAAATAAAGAGGTGCATGTGTCGAGGAGAGCACTGTCAAGGCCTTGTGATTTGTGGATAGTAATAGCATGTCCTAAGCAAATAGGGAATTGTTGCCTGTTAATTAACATATACATTACTTAATATCTGAAACGAAAGTCTTGTATCGTTCTAGAATTAAGGGTGGTATTCCACTCGTTATATATTCTGTATATTTAATGTTTACTGACTAAAAATGCACAGCCTACACCGCTGAAGATATTTACGATAAATCAGATTTCAAGTTTTTAGAGTGCTTAATATTCGTAAACGAGCAATAGTTGCTGGCATTAGCTAGATAAGGCTCTTATACACATCAGCACCACCCTCTATGTTTAATGATATAACGATTTACATCGACGACCGACCTAATAACTTAAACTCCCCATGTACGTACTAGAAATGTCTGGAACAGGTCAGGAGATGCGTCGTATTTTACAGGAATCAGAATCGAGGTTCAGTCCGTCTAGCATAAATTTAACGACCCGAGCTCTCTGATTTGTATGGAGCTGATTGTGGGGTTTTGGCATTTTATTGACTCTTCCTTTTATCTAGATCTTTGTTTGAAAATAGGTTCTCCCTTTGTGTGTTTATGAGATATGATACTTTGACGTTGTTTTTACCCGACTGCGGGAGGGTAATATTTTTCGAGCGTATGTATATATTGTCAGTTTATATAGCACGCTCTACAGCCCAAACGGTTTGAAGGATGGAAGATATGAGGTGTCTTTGGATTCATCTCAATTGTGGGAGTGACAGAGGCTATATAATTTTAAAGGCTATAAAATTAGGCTAGGCTATAAAATTTTAGAAAAACCTACCAAAATTTCGTTTGTCACCGCTGGCATCACCTCGTATATGTATAAAATTATACCTAGTACTTGTTTTTCTCTTTTCAGTTAATTATTTTTTAGCAGTCGGGTTTTTTTGTTTTTATATTAATTTGTTTATTTTTACTGTTTGGTACTGACATATGTAAAATTATCTCGCCCAGCAAATAAATCTGATGGTAGCCGTTTCGTTTTTCGTTTTATTATTCACCACTATTATTCTCTTTTACTTTGTGATTGTTGTGTTGTGTCTGTGTTACATATATGTATATTTTCTGTACTATTTTTTGTCAGATATTGTCGGTATCTGAATCTGACATAAGTTTAATCGAATCCTATAGATTGAAAGTATTTATTGACACAGTTATTTACAAAGAAATTATAATACAAAACAATATGTAACTACAGTACTGTCAAATTATTGATTATTTATCATAAAAAACGAGCTAATTTATCCATCGCGATGTAATACAATTGACGTCTTCTTGGTTCGTCGACCACATCCACATCAGTCTTGTCTAGGTAGAGCTATTCCATCGTCGAAGAAGCTGAATAACTTGGTAATTAATAATTTTACATAAGATTTATTAAACTTGATGTTCGGACAAAAGATGTTATCAACCTATCAATAACCAGGCACTTATGAAGTCATGTTGTGTACATTCCTGGTTTAAAATACTTACATAAAGAAGATTAAAATTTTGTTTTAAAGTAATATTGCAATGCTTACCAGCTGGTAGTATATGAAATTGACACGGCTTCGTCTGTTGCCCCACGGAGTTGGTTCCCGAGCAATGCACCCAGCCGTAGTCTGAAGAAGTATTCACCGAGTAAATGTATGTACCTGAATGAAATATCATTGATTAATCTTACTATCCGACTATTCTTGCTATTAATATTATAAATGTGAAAGTTTGCATGGATGTGTGTGTGGGATTTTTTTCTTTTTTTTAACAAAAAAAACGTTGCCCCACACTAGGAATTTCTTCCTGTATCGTGGGAGCGTTTACAAACATATAAACTTACATACACAACACCCAGAGCCGGAAAAACTATTTGTAGGTCAAACAAATATTTTTTCCATGCGGGAATCGAACCCGCGACACGCAGCGCAGCACAACCGTGCGCCCAACTGTGTTTGTATGTTACTCAATCACGCAAAAGGCTGAACGGATCTGGATGAAATTTGGCACAGAGATAGATTATAGTCTGGAATAGCACATAGGTTCATACCGGTACAATGTTCACTTCTCACGCGGGCGAAGCCGCTGGCAGAAGCTAGTAATAAAATAAAAATAAATTAAAAAAAAGAGTTAATTTTTTTTGGTAATACCTAAGTTTAAGTCGCTTTGTTCATGCTTGTATTAGGTACTAGATAAATAACCAACCATTCATAGGGCATAATCTCAATACCTCTACGTATGATTTCTTAGAAGATTGACCATTATTTGGTGATTGCTGTTGCTATAATGGTTTGTAAGACTTTGCTACGAGCACTACCATTGCAAAGTAATCAGAAGGTTGGACATGTAGGCTTACCTGGCAAATTTGGTATAGTGGTCATCGATGATGTCGTGAGCTCTTGTTTACTATGAGCTGAGCTGTTGAACGACCAGTGGTACGACATTGGCTCCTGTGAACAAAAAGAGAAGACTTATAGTTTTTTGACAAAAAACAATGCTCAATATATATGGGTGAGGTGAGGCCACACCACACACATGCTCACATCGCCATTAAAGAAATTAAAGGCCAATAAATCAATATTTGTAACAAAAAATTTGTTAATCACCTACTTTTGTTTCAAGCAATAGAGTAAAAGTTTCTGGCAAGTTAATGTCAGTAATATCCATTATTATTTCTATAGCTAGAAAACTTCTGTGGGGTTTTAGAAACAGCTGTCATTTTGTGACCGACTTATCACTAATAGTGGGCTAGTAACAACTGCCTATCTGGCCTCCACAACCCAATAACTGGAAACACGATGCCAAGGGGTAGCCGCCACTTTCGGGCTTCTGACTACCTGTAAGGTAAATTCTTCTTCCGTAACCGGAAAATTAAAATCGTAAATCTTTAATCCCATAAATTATTCGGAATAGGTTATTTAAGTACACATTGGTTTCAACACCAAATATTAATAGGTTTCCGAACCGACACAATGGCCCATTTTGGTGGGAAATATATTTCAGCTTTAGTTATTACAATCCTTTGCAACGAGATGCCAATTTGATTATTTCTATATTATTATAACTTGGTACCGTCGGCAAAAGAAGTTGATTGACATTGTGACTTAAATTACAACAATTACATATATTATAATGATTTTAAATGAGAGATTTTCAATATTTCATATAGAGAAACGAATGGTTTAGCAGACTAACACTATATTAATTTGTATAACTAATAAAAAAGATAGTGTTGTTAATGTTATGATGGGCAGTACATTTATTAAAAACTGCAACACAAAAGTAAATAGGTGGCTTTAGGCCACGATTTATATTAATTTGATTGCTAAGTGATCCTTTTCCATGACACAAAATAATTACCGTTGTTAACGAAATGTTATAGTATTAAGAAAGGATAAGGCCTATTTATCTCGTGACGACGACTGCTATTAATAAGTCGATGATGATGAAACTGAAGAGTGAGCCGACTCTCGCTGTCAACTGTACCCATTTATATATTATAACTGATGCATGTTGATAAATTCGTATTACTGAATTGATTTGAGATAGTGAGAGCAATCGCGTCTCGTATAAAATGGCGCATATATCATTTAGTAAGTGCAACTTATCAATAAGAAAATTACGTTAATTTATTTACATACAATCAGGAACCATTAGACATAACATAGATATAATGATTATATTTGAACGGTTATGGAAGTACATAGTAATCATTTCAAACCTTATGTCTAGCTTTTCGTATATAACTGACTATGTAGTTACACAGGGAGTCTTGTAGTTCGACGTAGGTAGATGTTCCTTCCAAGACATGATAGTGTGACCAATTTGCAACAATTAAGCATCCCATCCCAGCGATCCTCCCAGATCATCCCAGTGACGCTAGCCACTAAGACTGAAAGAGTTAACCTAGTACTTCAAAGGACATCGTGTTACCCGGTAGATAGGCAGTCGCTCTATGTAACATACAAGACTTGTATGCAGTCGCATCCGTTTAGTTTCGAAGCCGACCCAAACATAGTTGGGAATATCTTGGCTGATGATGATAATGCAAAAGAACTGCTTACCTTCGGGTTAGCATCCAGATCACAGTCGATGTCAATCACTTCTCCTCTTGCTGCCCTCACTACGATGGGAGCCGATGACTTGCAGGTTGGCACAACTGAACAGGAAACATAACAGGTTAAATGTTAATATGCCGTGCAGCTTGGTCAATAATAAATATGACATGAAAGAATAGGGAGTTATTATAGTGGGGAAGTTGACAAACCAGAATAGAAGATTAAAACCGAAAAAAGTAACATGGGACAAGATCAGGAAGATAAAAATGATGGACAAAAAATAAAAGTGATGATAAAGAAATAATTGACGGTCTGTCTCAAATCTTTGTTGAGTTTTCTTACACTTGACATCCAGCACCAGGCCCTCAGAAGACCCTTCTCCCAGGCTGTTTCTTGCTGAGCAGACATAAGCACCAGCTGCCTTTCTTGAAACCCGCTGCAGGACTAGACTCTGGTTGGCTAGGAGGACGCCTGGGCCTAGTTTGACTACCACGCCCTGGTGGAAGAAGATAATGATTATTACGTGTAGGATTGCAGTCTTTATTGTGATAAGTAGGGTTTGTTTCCTATGGAGAACGTAAAGCTCTATAACACCCTGATTTAACCAGTTGGCTTTGTTATATTTTATTGGGCGCAAAGAAAAAACCTAATACATCTTTACCCGACCTCAGGAATAAAACTTGAGACTGCCTTGCTATAGCAGTTTCATTACTTTATTTTCTTTTAGCTTGTTGAACAAGAACATAAACGTCACTTCATGACCTTCTACCAAAAAATTAGTGAACAAGATCGTCGATACGCACCGCGTTCACGATATGAAAACACACTCGTAGTACCATCATCAAAGTTAAAATTACATAGCACGGGTCCTAATATAATGTCTATAAAAATATATAATAAAATACCGAACGATATCAAAGTTGAGAAAAACGACAAAATATTTATTAAACGCCTCAAAAAATGGTTGGTTGATGGATGCTATTATACATTGAACGAATTTTTGAATGATGATTTTTGAATTTTTGAATGATGACTTTCGTACATGACTATCAGAGTCGTTCACATTTTGATTTGACATGCTAATTATTTAATTCTGTTTTGATATTGTATTTTGTTTTCTTTTATTTTGTGACATTACCATTTATTTAGATTTTTTATTTTGATTGACTTTTCACCATTTTATTTTATTTTATTTGACTTGTATCTAATTGACATCTATTTTATTTTGCAATTATTTAGATTTTTTATTTTTTGATTGACTTTTCACCATTTTATTTTATTTGACTTGTATCCAATTGACATCTATTTTATTTTACAATTTATTCTGCGGCATCATAATTATAATTACAGTTAATACTTAAGTAAAATTATTCAAAATTATATTTCCTGAACTTTATGCTATGTATTTATTAGATAAAATTCTAAATTGCTGTGCCCAACGTATTGACATATTGTATTTTGTTTTATTTTATTTTGTTGACATTGCCATTTTTTATTGTTTTATTTCACTTTTATCTAAACTTTAATTGAAATTCATCGTTTTATAATTGTCATTCTATAGCATAATTTAATTACATTTAAAGCTTGCATTGTAATTTTTCAGCTAGGTATAATAATTAATTTATAATAAGCTAGGTATTTATTCCTAAATAAATTGCTGTGCCCGACAGGGTCCATGTGAACTATACTACTGTTATAAGATCTTTGTTATACACATGTGATATGCAATAAAGAATTGAATTGAATTGAATTGAGTAAAGTGATCAACGTGGTCACAGCGAGAAAAAGAGACAAATTACGAATTTTAACACCCATTTGTACGTATAGTTCTCGCCAAACTTCTAGGCCGCAGTGAAGTTGGCTTTCCGATGCGCAAAGCACGGCGCGGTGTTCTTTTTGTATGAGATTGACTACCGCCCAGTCATTGTAGCAAGCTGCCGGGCGTCCAAGTAGTTAAGCGAGAACTATACCTGTGTTTACAAATAAACTAATTTGATTTGATCACGCCAATAATCCTCATGCAAAGAGGACGTTCAGCAATAAACAAACTCAAGCAGTAACATAATAATTATAATGAATACTTACGTTATGCGTAAAATATACATGGTTGTGCAACGGGTTCGCTCGCACTCTGCAGTCTAAGTACACGTCTGAGCCCTCCACCACTTTGCTGGCGTCGAGGTTAGCACCTAACTCCAGCTTTGCTACCGGTAGATCTGTTAGGAGAAGAAATAAAATATTTATACACAACGTTTTAAACATGTGAAACTACATGAGATAATGAAGAATACAAATGTTGCGTAGACCCCAAATAAATAAGTTTAAGGTTGGGAGGATGATGATGATAGTGAAGACTAGGTACTTAGATCATTCTATCGAAATCCGTGTAATAGTTTCAAGTTTCTATTATTTAATAATTAAAGCTTAGTTTTGGTGCGGAGTTTGTTACTGTTGTTTTTTTTTGTGGACTGTGTATGACAATTTCAAAATCAATGTTTTAATTTTTTTTACTTTCAATTCTAACAATCCCTATTACAGCTAAATTAAACAGATTTTCATTTTAGTATTCCAAAAAAGGTTTTGAAAATCTTCAGCTATAATTTAACCACCTGACAGTTTCGTCTTGGATAGCGCAATTAAATGAAAATATGGGCTGTAATAAATTGAAATACTTACACAGTTTTGTTTAGTTCACTTATTCACGTCAAAAGT
This sequence comes from Orthosia incerta, assembly GCA_948252205.1. Taxonomy (NCBI): domain Eukaryota; kingdom Metazoa; phylum Arthropoda; class Insecta; order Lepidoptera; family Noctuidae; genus Orthosia; species Orthosia incerta. Next base: position 19,470,029 of record OX411761.1, read on the forward strand.
GAGTCGTAATGAGCGAGTATAGTTATCACAGCTCAATTTGCACATGGCCTACTCTGTATGAGAAGAGGACTTTACTCTGAAGTAGGACAATAATAGACTAGTTTTATTTAATAGCTTACGTTGTATCTCCATCTTCCACCCATCCTCATGAGTGGAATGTGGCAGAATTGGCTGCACAGCCCTGCAGGAGAGGACTCTCCCAGCGTCCTCTATAGTTGGCACGAAGCTCAAGATGCTGCTGGTGATGTTGCCATCCATTGAGCTCTGGTGGCAAAGACGTAGGTTTGTTTTGATTCTAAAGGAACCCGTAGAGACGCAGTGACAGGGCGCAGTCCCATCGATAGCTGTTAGCTAGTTTTCCTTACCTCCAAACTAGCGATCTGTTATATTGTCATATCTGTCTAACCTTGCAGATCTAATTGCAACGTAGCTCTATTTTTTTTTATCTTGGTGAAATGCTCATGCATACTGCGCTGCCACGGGGCTCTTCTAGTACTACAAAACTACTAAGTTATCAGCTCTCAAAGCGGCCATGCCTTAAAATATGGGTGGAAAAGTCATACACTGGATTTTTTATTTGAATATTTTGGGTTAAAAATATGTCAAACTATAGGTGCTAATGCCAATGTTTGACTGGTTTTCAGGCTAAAGTACATTTTGACAAATACTCAACTTTAAATTCTAAAGTAAGAAAATGGAACAGGGTTGCGTTTTATACAGTTCACTACAGTGATATTCCAGTAAACAGATATGTTATGAGCGCGCGCATTATGAAGACTCGAATACGTCCTAATTGGGACGTATAGTCTTTCGTCTATGTCATGCATGGCGAAGAGCGATACGCTTTGTTGAAACAAAAACAAAAATAAAAATATGCATCATGTGTATTTAGAAAGTGTACCAATTATGATACCAAAGTACATAAAACAGAAGGGATCTCATACCTTGCAAGTACGCAATACACCTCAATTTACTAATTTATTTCAATTTTTTTTCTAACATTGGTGGCCAGAATTACGTTTGTTCACATTCACACGCAAGTGAAAAACACTAGTTGTCTCTTTTTTTCTTGTTGGTTTTATCAAGCCTTTCGACTTCTAGAGAAATGTCAGATGAATTTTGTATTTATTTATTCCAAACAATTTTTACATTGTGTCGAAAAATCATAATTGGCAACAAGCACCACTACACGATACAAACTAACTTTGAAAGAATTACAAGACAATGAGCCAAAATTTTACAATAAAAAGTAATACACTTCTATTTCAACCTTCAAATAGTCAGACTAGTATTAAATGATGTCAAATCGATATTCAAATACACAGTTATTTTGTCAAATAAAAATGTCAAACGCAAATATAAAAACAGATAAATTGAGATTCCATTAGAGATGTCAATCGTAAAATATAATGTCGTCTTAAGGACAGAAATGAAACCTTTACAGACAATCAGCAAGAATTATCCATTAAACAATAGGTACCTACTGCTACTTCACTCTTTAACAATGTCACAAAAGTATGAAAACTATGTCAAATAAATTTTTATGTAGGTAGTACACAGACATCTCAAACAAAAATACAACAATAGTTATACTCAAATTCCATTATAAATGCAAAAGTGAAAAAAGGAAAAAAAAATGTCAATAATATAGAGTTGGTAACAATGTAGTTGTAAATGCCTTATTACAACTTTACAAATAATCAGCAAAAGATATTCATTAAACGGTAATTATTATAATGCTATTTCAATCTTCAAAAAAAGTCAAAAAAAAAAACAAATATGTCAATGAATGAAAAGTGTGTAGGTATTTGTGCTGTCATGCTGTGCGGAATACTTTTTTCGGTTGTTTTGTGAGTGTATAACGTATCTATTTACTAGAATATCATTGGTTCACTACAATACAATGTGACGAACTGTAGGAAACTCAACCCCATGATCCATCTTTTGTAGTGTAGTGTGTGGTGACAGGGGATTTTTTATAATGTTTTATAAGTAAGATTCTGACATATTATGCGCTCTACGGGCTGGATCATAAATTAAAAATATTAAGTTAAGAATGTATCCACAGAATGTATCGACTTTAATGCCGAAGTTTAGCAGGTTGTTCTGCATTTAATGAGAATATAAATCTTTTCTTAATGCCAATTAAATTAATTCGCAAATCAGCGAATTCAGAATATGAACTTAAGTATTTTTCAATATATGATGCATAATCTACTATTTAAATCTTAGTCATATTTTAGTGCTAGAGCAGTTTCAGTCGCTCGTCGTTGTTCTTGACCTCATACGTGCATGATACGTTACTTTGTCAATTGTCTAGAAAAAAAATGTAATAAATTACGTCTTTCTTCAAATTTGGCGTATAAAATACATCCCAAAACTGTATCCTTATTTTGATTTTTCAAAAGTACAACGATGCAGTTTTAATACTCATCAAAATCGGGCTCGTGATTCCTTTAAGTATTTTTCGCTATTCCTCATAGTTTCGGATTTGGCTATCCACGCCCACTTGAAAAACTCTATCTTTAATTCTGTAGGTACCTATGTACAGTTCAACTATTTTCTTAATATTCCTCGGGAATCATCGCATTTCCGAATACAGACGAATGATGATTACCAAGTCCATCAATTATTAGATTTATCGTGCATAACAATTTGAATTTAGAACTAAATATTTTGTTGTTGTTTTGTTTTTATTTCTGTGTGATATTATAGAGCTGTAAAAATAGCAGCTTTCCTCCCAATTTACAAATAAATTATACTACTCGTATGTTAAAAGAGTATTACAACTCTATGTACTTCCAAGTTGATTGAGAGCGTCCAGTCTGCAACAAGTGCAAAGGAAAACTGATAGAAATCCGACGACTAACAAAACAAGAAGTTTGCCGAGGGACATTAAGACGACGACTAACGCCAACGACCTTGAGGGAACAAAACGCGCACTCGTTTCACACCCGCACGACCCGAAATTTAGTAGCTTTTTGTACTTTCCTGATTATTCTATGACTTTAAAAAAAAAGCCTCAGATAAAAATGTAGATAGTAAAATTGTCTTTGAAATGGTGTCAATTTCATTAAAATACGCCCAGCGGTTTTGGTGCGATTGTCGTGTTTTTGTCCGTTTTAGACATAACTTTACAAATTAATTACACTATGTTAAACGAATAAAACTCAAAATTTTCTCAGATCAAGTTCTAATGTAACATATTTTTTTTTCCAAAAAATTACGACAAGCCGTTTAGACGTGATTCTCATTTTAAAATCAGCTACCCAAGGGTATCTGCGCCTTAAGAAAATGTTTGTACTGTATATAAAATACACATGCTCATCTCCCCTTATTGATGTCAATGTATGATAATAAGTCTCCGTCTTCTTGATTTTTAAACTAGTGACTCACCGTCTCTCTAACAGTTTTCAGCCTAGTGCCTCCCTTCCACCAAGAAATTGTGGGTTTGGGCCTGGCCCCAACAGCTTGGCAGACCAGCTCGGTGCTCTGTCCTGCCACCAGAGGTCGCTTGCCGCCTTGAAGACGCACCCAGAGTGGTCGTACTGTGGAAAAAAAGTATAATAAAGTCTTTGATTTTTAAATAGACATTAATTTAGGTACATATCGTCTTATTTTAATGAGTGCGTTTTGTTTCTATAAAGGCGGAAAAAGACATTGCGAGACATGCGCAGCCCACAGTGCTTATCGCATGCTTCGCAATGTGTGGAAGTTCATATTCGTTGCGAGGCATGTGCTGCGACAACTCAAAATCAAAGCTAAATGCGTGCGTTGCGAGGCGTGCGCGGTGCATGCCTCGCAATGTCTGTATCCGCCTTTAAACGCATTCATTTTTCCATCTAAATCGCTGGCCGGTCAAAGTTTTCTTTTCATACAGAGATGGCAAGGACTCTATAAAATGTATGTATTCTGTAGAACCAGAAGTACAGCCGCACTGCTGCAATTTCTACAGACTGTATTTTGGCGAGTGTGCTCATGAACTCCACGACCTCATCCCACCGGCCCCCTTCTACCATCGGACATCTAGACGCACTGCAAGTTACCATCCTCACCTAGTTGCTATTCCACCAATTCGCACCAAGCGCTTCCAAACATCCTTCATAATGCGCACTGCAAAAGAGTGGAACTCACTGCCTGCGTCTGTGTTTCCGAACGCATACAACCCGAATCTCTACAAAGTTAGAGTGAACATGCTTCTTCTGGGTAAGCTCACTCCATCGTCGACATTGTCTCTGTCACCTCTGACCTAGACTAGAGTCAAGAGCAAATCCATCTCGAATAAAAAAAATAAAAAAAAATAACACACATTTACGGCAGTTTCGCTTAAAACAGAAAAGGAACTTGCAGAAATCTTTTTAACTACAAAAAAGCTATCAATTCACACAGTCATCAAGCCTTTTATAACAAGTCATCATCACTAAACCTTCACACCTCAGAACCCATTAATTAATGACAGCCAAACAAGGCAAGATCAATCAGTGACAATAAAATTGAATTTTAATGGCATTTTTCATTTATTCAATTAAAACGTATTCCATTCTGCAAGTTTACTTGTGCATGTGATATGCAACTTAATTCCGAGGTATTAATAAATCAAGCTTGTAATGAAATTAAGGATTAAAAAGGGAAGGGACCTGGTCAATCCGACGTTGATTTTTGGCCGTTTGATTGTATGACTATCTGCATCACTGATACAATAATATATGTCACTTAGTATAGCTAGAGTTTGGGTCCTAGTACATTCCTAAGGTTGTTTGATAAAGGGGCAAGCGGCTTGCGTTTTCTAGTTGATGTCAAGATACGTAATTTTAGGTATGTATCTATCTACCAACATGGAGTTGAGGTCAGTCCGAAGTAAAACAAAGACATTGATTAAATCATTTCGAAGATATTTGGTTGTTGGCAATGCATCAATTTTTTTGACGGACCTAATGCCTTAATTTTTATTTTTACCTTGCAACTCCTCCAGTAGCAAGCTAACATACAATACAAACACTAATTATTTAGCTACGCAATCATACAAATACTAATTATTTTGTTACGCAATCACCAAGTTAATAAAAAAAATAATCTAAGCTCAACTTTTTTATGATTGACTGTTTTATAAATTCACTGTGGGCAACAACAATAGCCCACTTGTGGGGAAACAAAGGGCTAAATTAAATTAAATAATTCAAAAGAATCCAATACCCTTTTTTGTTTAGAGCACTTAAGACAATTAAGCCGAGTTTTTCGTTGGTTGAACCCTTTTTAGGGTACCGCAAGGTTGTATCATAAAACTTTTTTGGAATGAGTACCAAAAGCAACGTTTAAATTTTGTTATATAAGTAAAGGGAACTTTTTATTTTTGGCAAGCAAAGGATTATGTTATAATAAATTATAATTTTTATTTAGTTTCACCTGCAGTAGTCAAAGCTTGCAGTTAAATTTGTCACACTTCCCAGTGTTCAATTGAGCTGATATTTGGCACACACGTTTGGTTCTTGTGATAATGCATTTGATTATAAAACCTTGTTTAAAAAAATGTTAAGCTTGTTTTCTATCATTTTCTGTGGCTTACAGTAGCCATCATCTTCTAGTTTTAAACCTTTTACCGTCAATTTTTTTTTACTTTGAATAGCTTTTATTAACATGTACACAATTGATTATTCTAAACAAAAATGTAGTTTATATACAAATACAAAAGGGAGATGGAAAAGAGTTCATTGTGCATCAAAAAATTCGTCCACATCGATGTCAACGGGAAAAGTGCCCAGAACGCTGGCAGCATTGCCACGTTGGATGGCAATGCTGATTCTCTGGCCGAAGAAAAGGTCAGAGAATAATGATAATTATTAATTATTATTATTATTTACCGTTAATGATTTCATTATTTAAAAAAGTCAAGAAATGTGAAGGCCCTTAATTCATTATAATTTAAATTACTCAGCAGTGAACTTCAATATTGGTGACAGCGAAGAATCTTTTTGTGGAGAGTAGATCATAATATTACTTGGTATCTATGAAGCACCTCTCAGAGAGGAGGCCTGTGTCCCAGCAGTGGGAACATTAATAGGCTGATGATGTGTGTGATGTGATGAAGCAGAGCCTTTTAAAGCCACGATTAAACTTATTTCAGGCTCAAAACAACAGCCTTCCATCATTTATAATAACCAATCTGTCTACTGACCGACATGCCTGTTAAGGGCCTACATACGCTTTAGTGCTGTAAAACGGCAACTTTCTAAAGCATACTCCTTAGTAAGGGCTAGGTTAAAAGTTTTGAAAAATATATATGTTTATGACTGATTCATGTACATAATTTTGAACACAAGGTTTTTACGTGTAACTAATAGTTTTGCTTTAAAAAAATAATTAACGACACGATAAGTTCCGCAACTTTTGGAAACTCCCCCAAAACGACTTGTATGTTTAAAAATATTTTTACACAGAAAAATTGATGGCTGGTATTTCTTCATTACTAACAAAGCATATGTAAATCAAATAATATTTTGCAAACAAAACTGTTCAAAATGAGGTTCAATTTTGATATTTTGGCATCGAGCAGGCGCACGGCGAGTACTGCGTTAGCATTGGGGTGTATATATCGCCTTAAAACAAGATCAAAATGTATAATTGAAATTCCATACCAATACAAAAAAAAATATGTATGATTGAAATTCCATTTATCAATTACGCAACGCCTGTGAAGGATGAAACAATTTTGCAAGCTGTAAATAAAATCGATAACTTTTTAAAGCTACTAATCCACAGTACAAAAATAATAGTAATTACCGCTGAGGCGCCATTGAGACCCGAGCCGTAGGTGAGGGTCTTAAGAGAGCCGAGGACGGTAATCATCAATACACACGTGTATCATACGACGTTTTTCAACACACTTATGAAGAAAATAATACTAAAAAATCATTTTAACAGTAAAAACGAGTTGTGATTTTTTTTTCACAATTGCGGGCAAAATTAATCAGTTTCCCAATGCACGCGCATACAATGGTAATTGGCCATAGACTAAAAGACAAAGGTTTTTTTTTTTTTGGCTTTTCGTGGATAGTGTTTTAGCCACGTACAAAATAGGGAATTTAAAATTTTCTTAATTACAGAGCAAATAAAATTTATATTTGACGGAAAGTTTTATTTATTAAGCACGTACAAGTTGAAATTATCTATTTGTATTTAAATTTGCATGAAATGAGCAAGCAATAGGTACATTAATTTATTTGTACTATTGAGCACGATCTTTTTTGTATTGAAACTTTTTTAAGAACAAAGCAACTCAACCAATAAATTAAAAAAACAACTCTATAACTCACTTGTGAATAATAGCAATGAAAAAGTCACAGTTTGATAACAGGTATCATTATGTGCCTAATTGCGGTGAAATTAGAGCCACTTTATGAGCAAATGTGTTGAAAATCAATTAAAACTGTAACTTGCTGTAAGAGAAAATTAACTTTGTATCACCTAACATAAAGTTGAACTTAAATTTTTTTGTGAAAAATTATAAATTTAATGACAGATATATATGGACTTTAAAGCATTAACACAGGGTTTAAAATGTAATGGAAGTTCATCATTAAACGCAGACGCAGAAATCAAAGTTATAGTGTGAGAATATATTCAAAGGAGTGCGATTTTTTTTGCTTATTGTTTTTAAGTACATACCGTGATACGACAGTAAAAGTTGAATTTCCTAAGCTGTTTATGTTAACTGAACAAACCGTTGCTTTGTTTTGTTTTTTTTAATGGTTTTTGTTTGAAGTTGTGAATGAGTATTGAAGGAAGCTGATAAAAGTCTCGTGGTATAAATTTAAGAACCTCGTGGTATTATTGTCCGTTCCCAGGTGTGAGGTGAAGGTTGGTTTAGTGATTCATGATAGGTTGAAATAAATTATTAATATTAGGTAAAATATTAGGTAAATAAATTATTAATATTAGGTACCTACGTAAAGAGTTGAAAGAGCAGGTGGGCACCTTTTATTATGGTTCAGTAAGACTTCTAGAAGAACACAGTGCATAACGTAAACATGCAAAAGAAAATAAGCACTTTGTTTAAATGAAAGCTTTTATCAACAAGTCGGCCATTTTAACCTTTGATCAACCATTCCTAAATTGAACATCAACCCATCTATTTCTCCACCTTTGTACCCATCACTTAACTTTATCACAACCTACTTTAAACAGTTGTTGTAAACTTCAACACGGCTGTCAAACATCAAAGGTTAGACTGATTAGCATCTCAAAGTTGATCTGTCAAAATAATTAGAAGCAGCTAAAACCATTTTTCTCAGAATAGAAAGAGCACAAAGAGCAATACTAAAAGTAATGACCAAAAAGCCTTTTAGGTATCCAAAATCTGAGCTCTACGCCGACTGTAAAGTACTAACAGTGCGGCAGCTCTTTGTGTTCAAGGCAATACTAAAGACACATAAGTGCCTCGCACCTCAGGACCGGAACAAACGCACTCAAATCTTACCCAGTAAGCTGCACAAAACCACTTTCGCTCGGCATCAATTTTCCATTCTTGGTACCTGTACGGAAAAATCCATAATCAGATACAAATAATGTATCTAAACTCCCATAACCTCAAAATCAAACTGACTGAATGGCTATTACTATAAGACTACTCATTCTAATATCATTACAATAATCCCTAATAATAATCCCTAAAATCATTACACTAACCGACTCACACTCAATACACGATCACCATCTCCTTACACTCCACTCATACACTTACACATACATAGGCTCGCTCACTCACACATATTATTACACTCAAACACATTTACACACCAGCACACAATTGTATTACTTAACCACCGTCGCAATATAAATCCTGGCTGCAGCTATACCTACATGACTAACCGCCCTGTATGGCCTAATCACTGTCTCCTAAGATACAGTACTACCTAGTTTAGGAGACAGGGGTACTTGATCTGTGTAGATTTATGTAGATTACTTATGTTATTTTGTACAATGCTCTTGTGTATCATGAATCCTGTGTGTATCATAATAAAGATTATTATTATTTATTATTAATTAAAGATGGCGGCTTCCGGGGTGAAATGAGTGAAGAAACAAACTAACTAGGACCAAGTTGCACATATTTCAATGGTTTCCTTTGAATGGTAAACTGTTGATTTGAAAATCAGAAGGAAATGGCAACTCTCTTGCCACCATGAATTTTATTAGTTTTCGTTTATCGAGCGGAAACCTGGACTTATAGTAAAATATAAAAGTTTGAAATCGCCGCATTGAGGAAGTATGGTGATTAATACCTTTGCCTTCTCTGTATGATAAGAGGCCTTTTTCCTGCAGAGGGATAGTCACATGCTGGTTTATTATATGAAATGTATCAGTTAGATGAATGCCCGTCAAATGTAACATTTGACGGGCTATTTCATATAAAGGTTGGTAGCAGGGCTGACGGCCTAGCATTTGTGATGTAAATAATAGTGACGTCACTCCCTGGTGGAGCCTGTTTATCTACACACCCGGTTGCTGATTTATTATTGGACGAATTTAGGTCGTGTTGTAGGCTAAAAATAAAATTACAAGCAAAGGGTTTCTACTAAACACGGGTGCGGGGAAATAGGACGGAAAATATTATACTAGGAGATAAAAAAAATAAAAACATCATCATCTGCCTAGCCTTTTCCCAACTATATTGGGGTCGGCTTCCAGTCTTATCGGATTCAGCTAAGTACCAGTGTTTTACATGGAGCGACTGCCTATCTGACCTCCACAACCCAGTAACTGGGTAACACGGTACCCCTTGGCAAGACTGGTGTCAGATCTCAAGCTTCTGACTACCCGTAACGACTGTCAAAGATCTCCAAATGACAGCCGGGACCAACGACTTAACGTACTTTCCGAGGCACGGAGGAAACTCGGTATGTTGAAATGGTCACCCATCCACGGACCGACCTCGTCAGGCGTTGCTTAACCTTGATGATCGACCCGTGCGGCTGTTATTATTTAGCCACAAGCTCCTCTACACTGTTAAATACATTTTTATTTACTTTTGCTTTGTGTGTCATCTGGATTGACTGATTTGGATCAAAGGTAGACCATGGTCAGGATTAAGATTTAAGGATCCCAGTAGTACCTTTACGTGGAACAAATTTGCCATAACTAGTATCTTAGTTATAAATTACGCCTATATTTACTTTCTTGAAAGTGTCTTGAGTTTTAGTTTTCGAGGCTTTTTACTGACGTTCATAAAGTAATTTATCTGTGTTTGATAAATTTTCAACCAGTAAAGCAAAACAAGTATGCTGATTTCTTAAAATGTGAAGCGGAGATTTAAAAGTAAAATGTAGGTAATAAAATATATGTTTATATGAGTGTTTTTATCGTGAATGATTAAAAACATTAATTAAACAAATAACTATAATTATCACTAACAGACATTGATAAACACCGGGTGCAGATACTCAACACAACAACTGTTAATACTCAATCACTAATTACTTACATTAACTATGAACACAGGATAATAAAGTCAGGGTTCTTCATTAATTACGTGTTTTAATTCATTTCTTAAATGACGCCTTAAGCAATTTAATTGGCAATTAAGAAAAGGAAAGTATACAATTATAAAATGACCTAATGAGGATTTTTACAACAAAACCGACGTAATTTTTACTTGTCTATAATCAGAAGTAAAATTGTTCATAGGAGGTAATCTCTGCAAGTGTTCCTGATACAATTACGAAAATTCTTTAATTGATAGAATGTTACACTATTGGTGACTGCCAGTTTTTATGACCAAGAAATGCACGATTTCTGTAGGATAGATCAAGGAATGAAGCCACCGGAAAAAGCTAGTTGTATATGGTATAGTTATGTCAAGTAGAGTCATAAGTGTTTCGAATTGCGACTTTGCCTAGAGATGACCCCTGGACTATGTGCTCCGTTTGAGTTAGAAAACAGTCGAGGTAGCCCGATATAATTACTTACACACGTCAAACCTATGGTAATACAAATACGAGTAGTAACTAGATATCATGCTGTGTTACCGCGAAATTATTAACACATTTTTATCACAATCACCAAAACAATGCAAAAAAAAATATGCACCGCCAATTTCACACAACTGAAAACATACCTTACATTAAACACAAAAAAATAACATAAACGCCGCATCCATAAATCTCCCATCCGTGTCGGCACACTCGCTAACAAAAGTATATCATGCTGTCAATTAGACTCCTTTAGATTGTCATCTGCGAGTTATCGCCTTGATTATATCGTTAGGCTCTTTTCGGGGATTTCCTTGATTTACGACAGGTCACGATTTTGGCGGCAAAGGTTTCCAGAAGGGATTCTGATTGGATTTTTGCTGTTGAAGTATGTGAATTTTGTGAGGGATGTTTGTTTTTTTTATTTTGGTGTCAGAAAGAATTGGGATTTCGATTAGATATGCAATTCGGGAGCTTGGTTTTTTTTTATTAAAAGTCTTTATTAAAATTAAAATTAAATTTCTCGATTTCTTGCATTACATGAAACTTGTATTCTCCAAAAGGTAGGCAGAAGTGGACTTATCTATTTGAAATTGATGCATTTACTAGGACAAAATCTGTATATCATATAGTTTCATAGTACTTTTTCTTTCTTTCATCCTATGGCCAACATTTAGCTTGGGCTTGCGAGAAGATTGGTTACTTCAGATATATTATTAACAACTATCGTTATTATTTTGCCACCTATCCGAATCAAACTAAAAAACAATTTGTCGTACCATCAAAAACCTTCAAACTAAACCCGTACCTTCTTAAACAAATCCCCACCCATAACTCAGCATGATCCTAAAACACTGCCCAAACTTTCACCTTTAAACTAAAAAACTTCGAAAATCAACAAAAATCTAAAATTAAACTAATCCGGCCAACCACTTCTGTGCGCACACGTACAAATCAATACAATAACATTTGTATATATATCGACACGATAATCCCATCTCGTTGGAGAGAGACGGGAGACTTTGTGTTAGAGTATGAAAGGGATAGGAATAAGTATAGTACGTGCAAGTCATGGACAAATTAATATGTACACTTAATCTGTATCAGTAATGATACGTCAATCAGGGCGATGCAGGGGAATGTTAAGAGATATGGGAACTGACTTTGTGAGAGAAAAAGAAATGCTGATGCATTAAAAGGAGGTTGTATTAAGGAGCTTTTAGAGGATGAAGTTAATGGGCTAACAAGCAGGTGGCCTATTTGATAGTAAGTGATCAGCACTGACTAATGGACGACTGCAATAACAGAGGCATCGTAGGAAACCCAAAGACCAAGTTGAATCTGAACGAATATTAATGAATCAGTTTTGTTTGTTTGTACTCGTAGGAGGTGATCTGGAAGTACTGATCCGATTATTACAAGTCTTCACTGATAGGAAGTTATATTATTACTGGATACTATTGGCTATATTCCGGCAAAAAATAATGGTTCCTACTGTTGAACAGGCTAGGATAGGGAAGCCGCAGGAAAAAGCTAGTATCTGGTTTGTCTGTGATTACACCGGTACCCATACCCTTAAAAACTGGAACACAGCATCGCAAATTGCTGGCAAAAATAGGAAAAGATGGTCTCCTTTCTTGGACGAGCTCCTTAACAAAGAGCTCTGATACGTCATTTGAGAACAGGATCAAATATTTAACTTACTTTTAATCACGACACTGATTTAATTACAAATTGTAATACCTACCACTTAAATACTTAACAAAACCGAAACTATACTCCAATAATGAGAAGGTGTGCTGATCTGAGTACCTTAATAAAAGATAAGTTTAATGAATGTCTAATAAGCACCCGTATACTTAAGTAAAGTTAGATTTAAGTTACCATTCGTTGATTCAACGTTTCTTCAGACGTTATCTAGAGATTATTATTATTTTTTTTTTTTTATTATAGATAGGCTCGCGCTTGACCACTATCTCACCTGATGGTAAGCGATGATGTGGTCGACGGTGTTACACGCTTGCCTAGAAGTAACCTGTTCACTCTTGACTTAAAGACCCCGAGGTTGTAGCTATCTGGAAACACAGACTCCGGCAGGGAATTCCACTCCTTAGCTGTACGCATAATGAAAGTATTTCCAAAACGTTTAGTGCGTATGGGTGGGATGTCCACCATGTACCGATGGCGCATTGCCGTACGTCTGGTAGTCCGATGATGAAACGGGCTGGGCGGAATTAGATTATGCAATTCCATCGCACACTCCCCGAAATGCAACCGATAAAAAACCGACAAGCTGGCAACTCGACGACGATGTTCAAGGCTTTGGAGCTTTGACCCGACCAATGCCTCATTGCCGATGAGCCTCTTGGATTCTTAGGATGGTAAGGTGCTTACCGCTGATGTTGCAGCTTTTAGCGTTGTGTTAGAGTTTGGGTTTTGTTTATTTAGCAATGTATGACACCTGAGTCTGTGAGTTTGCGACTAATGCCTGTTGTACTGCTAAACGTTCTGTAGGTACTGCTGCATCGTACTACTAACGGTCAGCTTTAGGTCAGAAATTTGGTTAAGGTACTAAGAAACATAAAAACACCTTCTAATTTGGATTTAATAAATTAAATAATCATATAAAGAACAGTATCAACTAAAAGTACTTACGATTGACATCTATGGATATGTTTTCTGTAACTGGATCTATTAGGGGATCTGTTACAGCCTGTGGACAAATATAATGAACTAGTAAGATAAGAAAAGTTACGCTTATGACGATTTTTACTGACTGAATATTTTTTAAAGATTTTTACATTTAGGCATATGAAAATTTATAACATCTATCAAAATATCGATTATGTAACAATCCTCACTGTTTTAATTTGAAATGGGTTAATTCGTAACTAATCTAATTACCTGACAAGTGACATCAGTCCCGTAGTCAGATCTCTGCAGCCTGAAGGAGAAGGTGGCTCGCGCCTCTGAGTTGGCGAGGAGTGCGTGTGACTTCCACCACGATACCCGGGCGATTGGACGACCTGGAAAGATGGTAAGGTATGAATGTATGTGTATGTAATAAGTGCTGAAGGTTTAGTGTCAAAGGAAAAGTGGCGCCAGGTAACAGTAGAGATTACGAGTTAATGGGTAACGTTACCTAAAGTCTTATCCAGTCTATAATTATCAGATTAAACATAACAACACGCCTATATTTCTCGAAGTGATGAGCAGGGTGTATATATCTAAAATATTACATTTCACCAGTTCAAATCCAGATAGAAAACCCAACAGTTCCTGACCCGGGACTCGAATCCAGACCACAGGTAGCGCTTGTGACCACTAGGCCCACAAGGCAGTCTTAGATTTAAAGATGCTATCGGATCACATGATAGCTATTTTGAATAGTTGACTTTAAAAAAGTCACATATAAACGTTGAAGCACAACTTAGTTATTTTTCCTGAAGAATGACAACAGCGCGCATCCGCGTTTGTACGCGATAAATTCAATAACTACTGAGCGGATTTTCATGTGGTTTTCACCAATAGTGACGAGACGAGGAACGAGGAAGGTTTTTGTGTATAATTTGTCACAGGCGAGTCGAGGGTGGGTCGCTAGTTTTCAATAAAAGGCTTTTTATGCCTGTACCCAATTCTTTTAAAATTTCAACAACACAACACACACACCAAACATTTTCAGACACACTTAACTAAAAAAAAGTAATATGAAAAGTAAACTCGCAACCTTTTTACTAAACGTTGCTGTCGAAAAACAGGGAAAATATTCTTGCATGAGCAGTCGTACCAAAAAATTTGCCTCAACATAAAAAAAACTCTAAAAGCGCACCATTTCCTTGCTGATTCCCTTTTAAGCTAACAATAACCTATTCAAGCCCAAAAATTACAAGCCATTTTGAAGCTATGTAATTACTGATGGGATACTAAAGGCCAGACATACTCGTATAATTGTATTCTTTACATTGTGAGCGGTGAATGGAGCGAGTGAATAAAAAACTCGTGTAAAACAATGGTGGCCCCTGTGTACCCATATACCCATGTCAAGTAAGGGTGTGAGGTTTAGTGCAAGGTGGAAGTGATAGCGAGTCTTTTTGTGTTCGAGGGTCCATTTCTTATCTGTACGGGCATTACAGAAACAGCTTGGAATAAACCCAAAGGATCCGCAATGACTGATGAGCTGTTAGTGGCATTCTAAAAGGCATCACTGTTGCTAAGATAGCAGAATACAATCGGAATCAAAACTGCGGTAGAAATTCATGATTTCACACGGTTCTACTTCACATACCTAGATACAACACAGAAAATGTAAGGTAAGGTTTTAGGGGTAAGTTTTATAAATGTACAGGCTAAGTGTCCAGGAAACTGGCGCAGCGGGTAGCATTTCTCTTCCCTCTAAGCATAGCAAAAAGTTGGGACTCACGACGTGAAAAAAAATTTCCCTAGTGCAAATTGTTTTAAATTTATTTCAATCCGCTACCGCTAATCTCCTATGACACAACTAAATCGTGTGCGTGAATCGGAAATTTTTCGTGAAAACGAAACACCCTCTGGTGACGGCTGATACAGGTTACTGCAGTCTTATGTCGGCGCCATAAGACTGCAGTATATATCCGTAGATGTTTGACAGTCTCGGATACTTAGAAGCCCGAAAACCTGAGAACCAGTCTCACTTTTAGGTAAGGTGTTACTAGAAACTGGGTTGTGGAATTCATATAGGCATTCGCTCCATGTCATCATCACCATTTCAACAAAGGCCTCCCTCCCATTGACCGGTCCCGTGCATCACGCATCCAGCGGATCCCCGCAACCTTCACATCACATCACATCATCAGCCTATTAATGTGCCCACTGCTGGGACACAGGCCTCCTCTCTGTGAGAGGGAATGGGCCGTAATCCACCACGCGGGCCCAGTGCGGATTGGTGCAACGTCATCCGCAACCTTCACTAGTAAAATATAGGGGTCGCGGCAGCATCTTCCAATTATCTTTACTCCCCGTCATCTCAATATTGACCTCTTTACTAGCCACATCATCAAAGGTAGTGAACTAAGCGTTTTGGGAATAGTAAAACCTGAGATCATGTCATGATCATGTGGGTGTTAGAAACACATTAAAGTCATCATCACCTTAGCGGCTTCACGAATTAGGGTAATAACAGAACACAAGCAGACTGTGGCATGAATTAGGACATGGATACCTTAGATCTTGAAAGTACTTTTACGTGGGATTCGACTAATACGGGGCACATAACTAATTCCACAAAAGCTTATAGTAACTGATTTTCTGATCAGAAAATAAGTTTGATACCAGACATAGTTTTTAGTAAAATAAGGAATAATCAAGTAGTTCCTTACCTCCCACAGCGATGCATGTCAGGTTGACTTCCGTTCCTTCATCGTAAGGACCGAGCACACCTCGGACCTCATTACTCTCATGGTTCAGGATTATCAGCCGGTCTGGAGGTACTGCACACAAACCCATTGAGGTAACATTAATTATAATGATCGAGTCTTTTTAAATACCCAAATAATCGTCCATCTATATTTAAGCTAATCTTTACAAATAACACGCTTAGGTTTTACTCAGTATACAGTATCACTAAGATTACTTACTTAGCACAGTGAGGTTCAGTCTCGTGTTCTTGGTAGGTGACTTGATGAAGTCCACTCGACATCTGTACTGGCCACTGTCTTCAGGCCTAAAATTGAAAAAGTTCTATTATTTTTATAGGATTGATAACATTTGGTTTTAAGAATTGTGGCAGTACGAAAGTCGATCAACCATATTATGCTACCTACGTAGGAAGTATACGGCTCTCCGTATACTTCCTACGTAGGTAACGTGGTAAACCTCTATTTACCACGTTAGCTGCGTGGCTCATTTATATTTCTAAGTTCTCTGTTAAATCGTCTTTAAATCTAACCGAAAGCAGTTGAATACCAGTATTGTACAATGTAGTTCCAAAACCCAGATCCCTCCTGGAATACCCAATATCCTATGGCTACGCAATAATGGTACTCGTATAAGTATTATATTTGTACTTACGATATAAAAGTTAAATGATATTAAATGTTTTTGTGTTTTTTTTGTTTTTGAGCCCATCACAAATAAAAAAAAAAAAAAAAAACGAATACTCTATGAAATTCGTTTTTTTGTTTCTCTGTATCCCAAAGAAATCCTTATAGACTAATAATAAGTTAAACAATAAGTATTACTTACTTATTGCTAACTCTTAGTACTAACTATAAAAAAAAAAAAAAAAAAAAAACAATATCGATAAAAAAAATTATCGATATCGATTTTGTTTTTATTACTTTTTTGGAATCCCTAGAGAATCAGTTGTCATTTGGTTTTCAATCTGTCACCCAATCACAGCGGGGGAAGGTTACCTCTGTCCCCGCTGTTTCTTGGTGACTTCGATTTAGTACAAAAACGTGCCGATGCTCTCCACTGGTTGTGTGCTCCGTGGAACAAACATACCTACATACATAGACTGATAAACACATTACCCTCCTTCGGCAGTCAGGTAATAAAAAGACATTTTAGACCTATTCTCAAATTCATCAAACAAGCCGTCTTTAAACCTTTGTGGTTTAGAAAACCGCATATTCACGACGAATTATTTTTTTAATAACAGAAATATTTTTACCGTGAGGGAAACATAATGTCCTAAATTCTGGTAAACCATCTTGATTTTACCTAATGACTGACGATACTTCAGTAGACATCCACTTATCTAAGTCTTGCACACCCTAGGTAAGTATCAGTTACGCCAAAAATCTACTGATTGCCAACCTTTATTCTTCGCGTAGATGCGAACCAAAAGATTCAGATAGCTGCATAAATTAGGTACAATTACTCATTCTACCAGTGGTGGAATCCAGTTCATGACGCTGCGCTGTCTATACCCATTTCTCTGATAGTTACTAACTAACCTACGTATGCATAAAATGATGCAGTTAGAGCTTACCTTAACTTAGTGAGGACCAGTACTGCAGGTCTGGTATCGCTTCTGAAGGTAGCTCTGACTCCCAGCATGGAGTCCGCCCAGTGTGAAGTCATGCCTTCTCGAGTATCCAGTCTGGGAACAAAGAGGATTTGTTGGTCAGGACATAAGCGACACAAGTGGACACCGTGGAGTTTTAGTGACAGACAAAACAAGTTAAAAATAAAAAGAGTTTGACAGAATCATAGAGCTCCGAGATACCTGGGTAACTACTGCTAGAAATAGCATTGTCAAAACTTTTTATACAAATCAAGCATGTCAATGAATTTCTTATATTGGCACCCAATACTACTTCAAAAAGCTATTATCATTTTAATTCAAATAATTCAAAAGCATGATTTTATACAACTCATTAGGTTGTTTAGGACTAGATTTTTAGATATAATTTTCATTTTTATAATGATACCTGAAATATTTTCGATGTACAAAAATTACATTTCTACAGATTTATTATATGTATTGATGATGATGATTATCCTATTCCGGACGAAGATAAACCCAAACACAAAAATCATATAAATTGGTCCAGCCATTCTTGAGTTATAACTAACACGACTTTGTTTTATATATAAATAAGATAATTTCAAAAAATCTTTTCCGAAGTCTGAAAATCATCATTATCATTATCCCTTGCCCTCAGCCCAATTCATTAAGGGTCGGCACAACATGTCTTGGTAATCCATAACTCCTTGTGAAAAAACACTGAAGTCTGAAAGACTATCTATCTATATAAATAAAAATGAATTGTTGTTCGTTAGTCTGATTAAAACTCGAGAATGGTTGGGCCGATTTGGATAATTCTTTTTTTGTTTTGTTCGACAGAATACAGGGAAGGTTTAAAAACAAAAAAAATGGGTAGGGTAGGTGTAGGGTAGGTGTAGGGTAGGTGTAGGGTAGGTGTAGGGTAGGTGTAGGGTAGGTGTAGGTGTAGGGTAGGTGTAGGGTAGGCGTAGGGTAGGTGTAGGGTAGGTGTAGGGTAGGTGTAGGGTAGGTGTAGGGTAGGTGTAGGTAGGTGTAGGGTAGGTGTAGGGTAGGTGTAGGGTAGGTGTAGGGTCGGTGTAGGGTAGGTGTAGGGTAGGTGAATGTTTGGTGTTTTTATGGCAAAACAAAGTTTGCCGGGTCAGCTAGTATGAAATAAAAAAGGAAGTCAAATCTTCTACATCATAGGGGCTGAGGACCTTTCGTGTGTTAAAGACGTTAATCCACGCGAAACACATCGGCTCTTATGTTGTTTCGGTAATTACGAGCACACGACCGGTTAATATCCCTCTCTTCCTCCCTGAGGCGGACATATGGATGTGTAACGAGTTTGAATTTTAATATGAGATTGCCCTGTGCGATAAGACTGCCCATTTTACACTTGCTTTTATGATTTTTTGTCCATGTATATATATTTTTTTAGTAAAGAATATATTAAATAAATAATGCTAAAACCATATCATATAACTGTATTCTCACAACTGTTTGCTAATTTAAAGCGCCTGGCGTTTTTAATAGCTAGATCATTATCTGTACACTTATTGCAACGATCTTAATAATAGGTGTAATGAAACTGTTTTTGTCTAGTCTGTTGTTGTGACGAGTTCTTGGAGTTTTTTATTTATAGCAATTGAATGCGCTCATATTCACGAATATAAAACAGCAAGAACCATTATTGTAAATTAAATTCGATAACTATGCCGACGCCCATACAAAATCTGTCCATGTCCTTTCAACAGTTCATTAAATAAATAAATAGTTTTTGTTATTTATTTAAAATTGTTTGTAGTTTATGTTTCATAGCGTCAGACGTTGGCATTTATGAATTAAAAATTTTAATTAAGCATGTTTTTTGTTTGCATAAAATTAGAATAAAAATAACATGCCAACTTTTCAAAATTAAGGCTCTACTAGTAGAGTTTCTTTAGAAATAATTATGTTTTTCTCGTTTTAAATCAACCGATACACTTCCACAGACAGGCAAACAAAACCAACCTACATAACTTTTAAATTAGATACTAACTTAGAATTGTTTCTCCTATACATAATTCTTCCTAAATCTGTTCACTCAAACTTTGTCCGTAATAACGTAAATGCAAATAATAGCGTCTAAATTGGCAATTCTCATTCAGACTTTTCAGGAAATAGTGAGTTTCAACTGTGTTTGATTTTTTGGTATTTCATTATATTGTTAGGCAGTAAGTCTATTTTTTGTTATTGTTTCTTGCTTGAAGTTCTGGTTTCGTTTCCCGGATTCAGCAATAGGTTATGGGGTTTAACATCTAGATTTTCTCAGTAGCAGCCGGAATATGGATTTGTACCCAATTGATTGTAACAGCGACTCTCACAGACAGGAGGCCTGTGTCGCAGCAGTGGTAACATTAAAAGGCTGATAATGATGATAATGGTACGCCTATATTGTCACTCCCTATTATAACTTGAACTTTATTATTATAATACGAGGAAAACAGAGGTGAAGTAATGATGAGATGTGTGATTCACTTTCCATAAGTCAAACTCTTATTGCCAATACAAAAACTGTAATGAAGTCTCAGCAAGGAACTTTTTATTAGAAATCTAGCTACGTTTCCGTAACTTCGAGATATTTAACAATCTATTACACAACTAAAAACTGGGCGATCCCATTCAAAGCCATGTCCCACATTATACCACGTACCAACAAAACATATACCAAATAACCCTACGTTCGTTAGTAAAATACCGACGTCGTTCAAACCCAAATCACTTGATCACGACTAAGCCTTCGATTAATAAAAAAACAAAACATCTCTATGACAGCGTCAGGAAACGGTTGACACCATAGCCAGGGGATCGAAATTGACAGATTAAAAGGATTAATGTGTACTAAATAGATTATGCCGCGGCGCTACTTGAGTTCTGTTACCGGTTTTGTGTTTAAGTTTTTTTTGTTTCTTTTAAGATAAGATAGTTAAAGTGTTTGTTGATTATTTTAATAAATGTTCAAAGATGTCTTTAGGGTACCAGTATCGATTGATGTTTATTATATCAGGCAGTTACATTTGTGCTGTTATGCTGGCAAGCTAAAACATAGGCTAAGTTTATGACGAACGTGCCTGAACAACAAAAGATATTACTCGTATAAATATGGTCTCAATATTACTACAATGTTTAAAAACTTCAAAAATGTTCTCATTATTACTATACGATATAACACGACCTAAACAAAAACTGCCAAAAGTCATTAAAAAAGACTCCCAAACTACACTAATTTCAGCCCCATATAATTATCTCCACCTATAATATTTCAAAAAAAAGCATCATACTGCCCTACATTACGCACAACTTCTTGGCATCTTACGGCAAACAAACTAACAATGAGCGATGTTTTGTATTGTTTTAATGTACTAACTTTTGATCGTTTTCCCTGAATTTTCAATTCGTTTTTACGTGGTCTCCAAGCTATGTTTATGATGCGTACCAAGTCGAGCCATGGGGTTTGCAGGAAGTGAAATAATGGTCTAAGTTTCAGACATAAGTTTAGCTTTGTTTTGAACTAGCTGGTGCCTGCGGTTTTACGCGCAACTTAGGAAAACTACGTCTTGTACACTCCACGAGTCAAAAGTGCAAGCGCAATCACCCAAAGCCAAAGCGTCTATCTATGCAGAAGAAGAAGATTGATTCACGACTAGTTTAAACTATGTTTTAGGTTGTAAACCATTGAACATTATTAACCGAATGGTTTTTGTCTAGGCTAGCGTGCTTCACCGTCGACCACATCATCGCTTACCATCAGGTGAGATAGTGGTCAAGCGCAAGCCTACAGACAATAAAAATAAAAAAACCGACTTCATAAAAAGGAGGAGGTTCTCAATATTTCGTTTTTTTTTTGTTTTTGTTTTTGTTACACAATTACTAAAAGTCGCCTCGATCGATTTGCAAAATTCTTCTTTTGTTTCAAGGGTATACTTTCCAGTTTGTTCCATAGTCATCAGGTCAGCATCTGATGTTGGGATCCAATGGAAATCGAGTGAACTCCTCAAATATTATAGGCAAACATAATAATATTGCGATTTTGGTATTTGCATCAAAATGGCACGCATGATACTTTCCGAGTGCAAGGAAAGTATCATTTGGTGAAGTGGAACTGATGTAGAAGATCCACTGATGGCTATTGGGACTCCTTAATGATAACTTTGTCGTGAGTATGGAACGGGTAATTGTTAAGCGACTTTGATGAAGCAAATACATATAAATAAATGGGACTGATAATAATGGTTAGCATCATTTCTTTCAGTCCCATTCGTTTATATAAGATAAGATAAGATAATGATTTATTTCTCACCACAATATAGGTACATTTAGAAAGGTATTATTACAAAGTAGGTACGTAATAACAGCAATAGTTATACTGTGGGAGACTGGTGCCTAAACTAGACGTAAGGTAACTGATCTGATGATGAAACCGGAAGGTCGGCATAGGAACTACGATACAAAACAATGTATCCTAGTCGTATTTGGGCTTATTGGAATGTCATGAGATGTACTTTGGCCATAAATAAATTTCATGTTAGTTAATATGAACTAACAAAACTAAAAATACCAAAAAAATTAAACCGGCTTCCAAAGTAAAACACTACTAAAGCGAAATATAACTTTATTTTACAAAGTCGATGTTGAAAACCGAAAAATAATATGTACCAAAGACACCGATTTCAGAAAAGAAAGTTATTTTTCAGTTTGTACTGTTTTACTTTGGAAGTTGGTTATTTTTTTTTTGTTTAAAGTTTTTTCGACCAAGAAATTTTAGGCACTTTAGCTTTGGACAATTGTGCCCGCACTTTTGTTCCTTGACTGTATGCGTAAGCGCATAAAAACCCTATCTTTTAAATTTTAATCTATAATAAGGTTTGTCTATGTGCCAAATTTTATTAAAATTTATCCACTCACCTATGCGTCACGAACAAAAATACATATATCTTAAGTATAGTTACTCGTAGAGACTATTTCAATGCACACTATCTTCCTTTCAGAGCTTATGGCTATCTTCTGTCCGATATTTCAGCCTAATCCAGAGAGGATTTTGTAGATAGACACACAGAAGGTCTGGAATTAATCCAAGTCTTATCTACACGTCTTTAGTCTATGTCTGCTCCGAGAATCAATACTAGACTGTCTGATATAGAGGAGTTTGTCCATAAGATTAGAAGAACGATAATTAGAAGAAAGCATGCATTTTGCTATTACTTTAAGGCACTACGCATTGATGTGTTCTACTTTGAAGGGTAAAGTCGGCAGTGCTATTACATGAAAATTAAACTTTGCCAACGTCCCACAAATAATGCATTTTTTTTAAATATTAAGGCATATGCTGGCTGTATGTTTAGATGTTTGCTAATCAATCATGCTTTGTAAACGAATTTGGAAATGAAACTTGGCACACGGGTAGACCTTGATTTGGATCGAGACACCAATGGTTCACAAGAAAATGTTCTAAATGGATAATTTTCACATTCCCATTCTCTAATAAATGGTACACAATAATTTATGAGAACTATATGTTAATACAAATACAAAGATTTTTTTTAAATCTGCCTATCACTAAAGAGTTAACAGCGTTAGTATAAACAAGTTGTAACAGCAAAAAAACTCTCGATGAAGCTCACAAAGATCCGGCTATTAAAACTAACATTGTCTCACAAACAGAAGAGAACCGTTTCCAATGTTGTTTACGATACGATATTTTAGTATCCCAGTCAAGTTTTAAATGTATTGTTGGATGGAAGGCAAACTGTTGTTCTTTCAATGTTCCAAAATTTTATTTAAATTTTGGAACATTAACTTTACTACAAAATATGTCTTTGTTCACGTTAATTGCTGGTATTTTGCAGTTAACAAACAATACTGCAGAACATATATGAAAAAAACAGAAGATTACAAAACGAGGAAGACCTTTTTCGGATGATTTGACAATCTTAAAAGATTTGACAATTTTAAAAGATTGTCAAATCATCCGAAATAGAGCTTGCAAGTAGGTAAGTGTGAATGACACCAATACTACATTTTGGGCAGTCATGCGAACGTTAATGTACTGAACAGCTGCTTTTAATTCTCCTTATTGTTTCAAACTTAGTCTTATAGTGAATGTTATTCGCTTTACCCTCACCCAAAGCCAATATCTGCTAAACAAGTTTGCGCCGCTCAGCTTCGTCACTCATCTGGAGGAAACTCGCTCTAATGCTGCTTGGTGACAGAAATATCAAAGTAACTACGTGATGCAATGAAACCGTGCGCCATCTTAAAATCAACTAATGCTTCAATAAGCGTGTAACGTTGCGGCGTTTTTGACGCGGGATTTAGGTTAATAGAGTATTAACAGTATTAGATCACAATCGTACCGTAACGCATGGGTATGGTTTCGAATCAATAATAATAATAAATTTATTTTCTCATCACAAATGTTGAAGGTACAGAAAATACTTAAACTAATACAAAAAATGAAAACATTTGTGAGAGACTGGTGCCCGAAGAAGGTATTGAATACCTATGTTACGGGTCACCAGGCTCCCCAATTCTTACAGTTAGACCTTGTATGTAATAGATCAAGCATGAACTAGGTATGTGATGATGTTAAGGTATACAATGCATAATTTATGACATTAACAAAAATGCTGATTCAAGAATGGATATAATATATATACACATATACACATGTACAGGTGCTTGTGAGTAAGTGAATGTATGTAGGTGTATGTGTGCAGGTGTATGTGAGTGAGTGCTTGTAAGTAGGTGTATTGGAGTGGTGGGTGTATGTGAGTATGTGAGAGTATGTGTGGGAAGGTGTAGGCATACGAGTGTTTGAGGGTGTGAATGGGGGTAGAGTTGAGGGTTAGCGGATAGGAATCAGCAGCCCTTCAGTTGCATGATAGTCAAGAGTTTTGAGCCATTTAGATACAGTTAGTTTACAGATTGATTTACGAAGAGGGTATATTGAGAGTATTGTATCAATGGTTTCGATAATGTAGTTTTAGGAGTATACCGGAACAAGTATGTGATACCAAAGTAACGAGTGTTTACAAATTTTCTTCGTCGTCACCGTCATCATCATTCATCCGAAGTAATTGATAATAGCAATATCGGATAAAGAACTAACGCTATTTAGTAGGTATTAATAAAAAAAAATAGAAAAACTTAATAAAAATACATCACACCTGTTTCCTATAGTATAAGTAGTTTTTTACCCGGCTACAAGGAAAAGGTTTTTCGCGCGTATCTTGTATGTATGTTTGTATGTATGTAATATTCTTTATTACCTCGTATCTTTCAAACCACTTGATGGATTTTTATAATTAAGACATCGTTAGATAGGTCTTGGCCGCCTAAGTGTAAGTGCCGTTGAAAAAAAAGAAAAATGGCCGATTTTGGGCGCCATATTGTAGGGATCGCAATTTTTTTTCCGCTTTTTTTTTTATACCTCTCGAGTGGGGTATCAAAATAAAGGGTTTTTGGAGGTGATTTCTGAAAATATATACCACTTATATGTTTAAAGTCATTCGAAAAAAAAAGTATAACTAAATAGTTGTTAATAAAAAAAGTGAATAATATCAAAAAACCCGACTGCTTCAAAAGCGAACTAAAAAGATGTAAACAAGAAGAAAATCTTCCTGTGCAGTCGGAGGATACATCTGGTTTTGGTTAGCCAGCTCGGGAATTTGTATCCTCCGACAGCACAGCAAGATTTTCTTCTTGTTTACATCTTTTTAGTTCGCTTTTGAAGCAGTCGGGTTTTTTGATTTCATTAACTTTTTTTTCTACATAAAACTACTATCATGTTAGGAGCGAGCCTTTAGCCACCGGGTAAATATCCAAACTCACGACCTAATACTGCAAAAATATCTGAGTTCTATGTTTATAATAAAACCTTGGCTGGCCTAGGTATTGAAACCAGGACCCCATTTCCATAAACCACAAAAATCAACACCACAGAATCTAATCGCAACATAAGTATCGATCCCTATAATTGTACCTGTTAGATAATCTTATCATAAGCTGATTTCATGAGTGAGTGACTCGAAGGAATGGGTGTAGAATGTCTGCTCTTGGTGTCTCTACATACTTAATAGTTTGGTATCAGCGCCTAGGTTTAATGTCGAAGGGGCCGTTACGACAGATTGACAAAGATACATATGATGCTAGGGAAAGATGTATTCTATTAAAGAGAAAGCAGGTGCATCTGCATTATGAATAGATATTTAGATCTTATCATACAAAAATGCAACTCATGCACAAATCCAGGCTGCTTTTGAGAAAGTCCAAATAAAAAACCCAACTACACGGCCCGATCCAGGCATTGAACCTAATGAAAAAAGGACTTAAAATCAAAACGTAAGAACATTCAATCACGTCACACATCATCAGCCTATTAATGTTCCCACTACTGGGACACAGGCCTTCTCTCTGTGAGACATTCAATACAAACATCAAAGTCTGGATCACAGATATTATGGTACAGAATACGTTTCCCAACGCTTCACAGAGCATCTCAACTCGAACTGATACGTATAATGTACGCTCAGTAACTTTATCCACGTATTACGGCGTCACCAATCAGTATCAGGACTATCACTAGTAATTGGTATACATCATAGATATCCGAGTATTCATCTTGACGTCACTCAAAAGCAGCCTTCTTACTTGAAGTGAATGTTAAGATAGATGCAGATAATCAACTGTGAGATATTCTTGACATCTGGCATCAAATAACGCCAGATGAAAGGGAACTAATAGTGCACGAAAAGTGTTATCAAGTTGCCGACGTAAGTGCAATTTTTTACTTATTGATACGTGTATACAGTAAATGTTTGCTATATTGACCGTCATCTTTACATTAACAGTAAAATCCTTCCCACGATGAAGGGGACAGGGAGCTAACCTCTGCGTTTCTATCTAAAGTTTACAGAAGTTTCTCTCGTGATACGGACTTAAAATTACGCTTGAAAAGCTATGAAGAAGTCGAAAAAAAATCACAATGGAACGCTTTCGCTTGTAAGCTTCAATCTTTATTATTTATTTTATTCTAGCTTCCTTGTCTAGTTACACCTTACTGTTTATTATTAAGTTAGACCTTTATTAAAGGTGCAATAAAATGGAGATAAAAGATACCTCTTGGGATAAAGCTGCTTTCATACTATCTCTGCTTTCTACTTTCTAGCCCTTTCAAAAGAAATTTTAGCTTTCTTCTTTTCGTACCCAGTGTCATACATCTAATATTTGAAGACAAGGCAAGCGTCTAATTTTGATGTTTATTGAGTCATACTACTCATAGCCTTACACGTAACGTCAGAGGATTAATTAAGTTTGTATCTAGTTTTAGTATCAAGGTTTGTTTACTTAACGGAGTAAGAGAAGGCCATGAAGATATATAAAGTTGTACCGATAGATTAGACCCTACACATACTTATATAGTGTTGATTTGTTTCAAGAAGGGTTTGAATTAATGTGGAAGTTCTTTGACATTTAATAATATCACGCCTGTACTTGTGGACTTTAGCCAAAATTAGAATACATTTTTAAAAACCTATTCAGATTATATTGTTTATCCTAAAATAAAACAACTTAAAGAAAAGTCGAGGCAACCAAAAAATATTGATGCTTGACTAGGGTTTTGTAGTTTTTACAAAGTGCTTACTAATATTTTTTTCACTTTAAAACCTAAGGCGTATGCCTTAAGTTGGATAGTATTAATAACGAGGTAGTAAAAAATTACAGTTATCTATAGTACTCACGTATAAATAGGAGACTCATGTCCCTGCTTGTACCAGATGACGAGCCCCATGCGATCGTCTAGCAGCGCCGGAGTGACGTCACAGGGCAGCTCCACACCACCCCCTGTCGGCGCGTGCAGGGACTCGATTGATGCTGCAACAAGAGAGAAGAGTAGATAAAACAATTTGAAGAAGTAGTAGATCACGTAGATTGCCATCCCAATAAAAAGTTGGATATGGACGGGAGAGATGATGATAATTTGATAATATAATCATAATAATATTGCATTTACTACACCTGTGTCTTTTCAAAAAGTATAGGTCATCATCATCATCATCGGCCTATTAATGTTCCCACTGCTACGACACAGGCCTCCTCTCTGTGAGAGGGAATGGGCCGTATTCCACCACGCGGGCCCAGTGCTGGTTGGTGGATGTCACATGTCTTCGAATTTTTGGTTCTAGGACATGCCGGTTTCCTCACGATGTTTTCCTTCACCGTTTTGAGAGCAGTAGTGCTGAAATAATTTACACAAAGTAAAGCGCCTGCCTGGGCTCGAACCAACGACCTACAACTTGTAAGTCGCGGCCGATACCACTAGGCCACCACTGCTACCTAAAAGTATAGGTGAAATACAAAAATAGAAGGCAAGCCTATTGACACTAAACGGCCACAAATCCAGACTCTGAGCTGATATGGATAACTTGCTGAAGAAAAACGCGTAATATTTCTTAGTTTCCCCTGGGATTGAACCTAGAGCCCTAAGCAGTCGTGGTTGCGACCACAACAAATAGTTGGTCGTGGTGAGTAGTAGTTATGTTTATGAAATTAACAAAGTTGGTTTTCTATCATATTGAAAAACAAATATTGCACCTATCGCAGCGACGACGACGGTAAAATACCTAAAATGAACATGAACAACAACATTTCTTTTTTTACGAAAAAAATTATCTATCTATAGGCATTTAACCATATTTGTTATGCATATTATTATCTTGTAGCGTCTTTTTATCAATAAATAATGACCAAAACATTTCGTTTCGATGAACGGCGATGAGTAAGGGGTAAAATAAACACCGGTATCGATACAATGAGATACCTTTGCGTAGCAAAAAAATTATAAATCTATGGAGATACCGCGAGATTACAGTAGCGCATGACAGCTTTGAAACAAAATGGCGGGAGCCGCACCAAAGATTGCCATCTGCAGGCAAGATAGCCGAAGACGGCCTTCTGTCAATAATGACTTATTTACCTTAAGTACCGAATCACATTCCGCGAAGAATCACTTGTCACGTAATTTTATATCCTTTTCAGACCATAGCGAAAAAGAATATAATAATAATTTTATCGAATTTCTCTCAAGCTGTATTACAGATGGATGTGCAATAATCACAGTGCAGCAGTGAAATCGCGATAAAATTGCGATTCGTGAAGAATTATGGGGCTAAAATGATACAGCAGTGAGCAAGGGGCATTATTTTTATTATTGCTTTCGGGCGCAATTGTGGATGTTCAAACTTCGAATTATGCTTAACCGACGATGCGGTAACAAAGTGCGTAAATGCGTTTTTATTTTTCTGGCCTGTAGCGACTATTGTGGATAATGTGTTGATAGAGCCAGATTAAAAGTTTGCAAATGATGTGTAGCTACTGAAAAAAATCTGAGCAAAACCATGTCGAAAAAAGTACCTAGTCATGGTTTGGGCATGTGATTTAAAGGAATGAGGAACATGTCGTGAAGAAAGTTTCAATCTGATTATGGATGCTTTTAAGTGTAGAGGAAGACCAAAAACATAACAAGGATACATTTGTGAGATTTTAGACATATTCCTTGATAGAATGTCAGATCAGGGAAGAGTAAAGCACGAAATATTGAAGCATTTTCAAATATTTTTTCAGGTGAAAAAAAATCCCCGTAATGTAGGTGCTTTTTTAGCAGTGTTTTCGGTACGTTATTTTAATTAGGGTTGTAACTATGGGCTCGTTGTCCTGTAGAAACGATATTTTACGGTAGACAATTAGGATAATAGGTCAATATCCAGTGAGTGTTGAACAAAAGCCGTTAAAAACAAATACAGAAACTGTCAAAAATCTTAAAATTATGAGAAAATAAGCACTTTTTGCCATTTTAGCATGACGGTGAACAGGACGGGCCGGTATGAAAGAGGAAAACGTATTACGCCGACCCCAAGAAATATGCGACAAGGGCAGGAAGATGATGCCTTTCATCCTTAGTGACCGCCAATACGGGTTTTGCCGAAATCGGTCCAATGGGGATCTTCTTGCGTATGCCATTCACATATGGAGTGAGGCCATCGAGAGACACGGGGAAGCGCTTGCCGTCTCCCTCGACTCGACTTTGATAGGGTCTGGCATGAAAGCCTTATTGGTAAGCTTCCTTCATTCGGTCTGCCCGGTGGTCTGTGTGATTGGGTTGCAGACTTCCTGAGGGATCGGTCCATTCGAATAGTTATAGATGGCTGCTCATCGGACCAATTGGATATTAATGCCGGGGTTCCTCAGGGGTCGGTACTCTCAGTGACATTATTCTTGCTGCACATAAATGAGCTGCTAAAACCTGGCACCTTTGCGTATGCAGACAACAGCACTGTTGCTGAGAGATACTTATCCATCGCACGGACCATCTTGAGCTTCTTGGTGTAACGTTGACATCGACACTCAATTTTGGCCCATACATTGAAGCAAAGGCTCAACTGGCTGCCAAAGAATTGGGGATCTTTGCGAAGGTGAGACGGTACTTAACGCCAGAACAGCTGCTTAAGTTGTATCAAGCGCAAGTTCGATCTTGCATGGAGTACTGTTCTCATCTCTGGGACGGATCTGCCAAATATCAGCTTGATGCACTAGAGTCGATCGAAAAACGGGCCAAGAGGCTCATTGGCAATGAAGCACTGGTTGAGTCAAAGCCTTAAACATCGTCGCCGAGTTGCCAGCTTGTCGGTCTTTTATCGGTTACATTTCGAGGAATGTGCGGTGGAATTGCATGATCTAATTCCGCCAAGCCCGTTTCATCATCGGACTACAAGACGTACGGCGATGCGCCATCGGTACATGGTGGACATCCCACCCATACGCACTAAACGTTTTGGAAATAATTTGATAAATCGTAAAGCAAAGGAGTGGAATTCCTTGCCGGAGACTGTTTTCACCGATAGCTACAATCAAGGGGTCTTTAAGTCAATAGTGAATGGGTTACTTCTAGGCAAGCGTGCTACACCTTCGACCACATCATCGCTTACCATGAGGTGAGATAGTGGTTAAGCGCAAGCCTATCTACGATAAAAAAAAAGATGTAGTACTGTATCGCCGTGTTTTCGGGGTCTTACAATGAATTCGGCCATGCTCGATGTGGCGTGTGTATAGGTAACTTGCTTTTTCTGCGGCTTCGCTCCTTGGGATTATATTGTAGGTTCGGTTCAATTCTTTTTTTTTTCGGAAAAAACACATGAAAACTGATGTGTGGTTATCTATCGGTGAAAGAAATTTCTTGATTAGATCAGTCTTGGTTTAGATCAGATGCTAGTAAAATAAATAGCTGTTGTAAATCGATTGTCCACGATCCCGCAGTAATCGTAAAATCCGTTCGTGTGTTTCACATGGTAACGATTTGCGTAGAAACAGCCTAATTGTTTGAGCAATCCTGTTTTAAAAAGCCTCATCAAGGCTCTGGGGTCTTAGAGAAATCGACATTCTATCAGCAATAATTATGGTAAAATACGAAATCTTTGGGAATTACCAATTGACATTTCGGCAGTGCATTTCAATGGCATACATCGTGGTTTGTGGAATTTTCGACCCTTGGGCCAGTAAATAAGCTGTTTTCATATGGCAGCTTTTATGTTGTTTGACCAAAATGTTAACAGCCAATGGACATGAGGTTTGACAAAAGTTTAAGTAACACATTGAGACACTTTAAATTAAGTTTTGTCTCAAACATTTATTTTTTTTGAGAACGCAACGAAATTGGAGGAAAGAGCTAGTAAGAACACAAAAATTAACAAACAGCAAAATATCTATCTTAACACTGAAAACCTTAAAAGCAGCCTATTTTCCTGACGTCTTGAATGCGACTTCAATTTGTATCATAATAACTCAATCAGCTGCACTCAAGGCTACCAGGAAGTTACTTCGGCTCCTTAGTAACAGTAGCAAGGAGTTCTTATTATTCCGCCAGTAAAATTCATACCCTGTAAAATTTGGACATGTATTGGTATTCCTTCCAGGTGATTCAGTAAGGATTCCTTCAAACTTACCAAAACTATTATTGCTAATTTTTTACCGACAAATCGAGTTTCTACTAATATTGTAATTAAGTTTGGATATTTCAATGTTTGTAAATCACTTACGCCTCAACGTCTGAACTATTGCAGAAACTTGGCATCCGGATAGATAATGAAAAACAAGCACGTGGAATACTTTCTATGGTAGTATGTTCCCTTCGGATACTTCCCTATTCATGAAGGAGAAACCTGATACCAAATACTAGTACTTATTAAAGCATATAAAAAGAAAATTGGGATTTTTAGCAATAACATAGATGCTGATAAAAATAATCCGATGTCAACACAATATTTAAAAGAATATTTTAACCAAACCCATTTTATATTCTTGTATGCAAATAAAACAGCACGTTTAATTGTATCCGACACCTATGAGTTGAACTTAAATAAAATATATCTTTCGATCACAATTTCATATGTTAATGTGTGAACAATTACGGATTCCTACCACGAAAACCAATTTGCTGGCCAGATGGCAACGGTTGAAAAATATAAAACAAAAAAAATATATATTTAATCGCCGCCTATTCTCTTATATTGAATATCAATAAAGGAAATATGTTGAGGTTACGCGACGACGGATTTCAAATTCCACTTTTGAGACATACTATTTTTGTTTTTTTTATGAAAAGCAAAAATAGAAAAAAACTTTTGTTAAATTGAAGACTATTTAATAGGACATTCGTGTAACTGCTGGTATTTTTTTGATGACCAAATAATCCTGTCCTTCCAGGAATTCTTCTCTCAGTATTTTATTAAGTTTATTAAATTCCATATTATATTTCTAGGTAAATGTCAAGAATAGTACATTACTGCGTACTGGTTGAGGCTTGTATAATGCTTTTCTCAAAAATGAAAGAATGATTAACAACAAATTCGATTAATTCATATTGAAGGTTACATTCATGTTAGGGCAATTACTGATAGATATTGTGATCGATTTACCGAGGGCATTTATATTTGTTTCTTGTACATCTCGATTAACGGACTCAAAAATATATCTATCTCATAAAATGTCATACCAAAAAGAGAGATAGATATATATTTAGAGCCTCCCTCCTATAACCATGTTATAATGGCCACAGATAATATAATACTATGGCTAAACTCTAATCTGTGTCTGGTACTATGTTTTTTTTCTAAGCAGATCTAAAGAGGATGACTTACGGGCGTTTTTGGTATTGTGCGTAAACGGTTATGTAACCGATATACATTTTTCATATCGATACGGAAAACGGTTTTCAGATATCGATATCATTAGTACAGTCTGCAAAAGTTTAAATGTTATTTAGATGAGCAAACTAACAACTAACGCGAAATAATACTTAGAAAGAGAGATAGCGCATATGGTTCCTATCGTTTGTGAAGTTTGCGTTTTGTTCGTATGTCGTACGTTTTCGCATTGTTACGGTTTTAAGTTTTGACTTATTCGTTCTCGCACGCTAGTAAGGTTTTCATTAGATACAGTTTTTGTAATATTGGTTATTTTGATATAGATATCGATATGATATGATATCTAACACATAGCCGATATAAGTAATGTTTTGATATATCGGACCCATCCCTACTACTGTCCAGTAAGTAAATTACATACTTACTTACTGGACAGCAGGAGATTCCAAATTTAAAATCTCGCTTCTTACTGGACAGTTGTGAATAACTCTCTGGTAGAGTTCACTTTCTGGATACTTTTTAGTGATGTTATGGCAACATTACATACCATTTTTGAGAAAAATTATTTTACCATATTTAGACACTTCCAGAGAGGTTGTGGTTGTTAAAATTTGTGAAATTTTGGCTTAATAAGAGGTTACTATTGGGATGACGGCAATTATAATAGGAAAAAGACATGTTTTGCCGACCCTGAATAAATTGGGATAAAAACTCGTCTTGTTTTTATCCCAATTTATTCAGGGTCGGCAAGACATGTCTGTCATTAATTTCATTCAAAGCCATCAAACGGTAATATCAATACTAATCAACACAACATAACACATTAGGCAGTATATTGTCTAATAACAATTACAGTGGTTTACCGTTTCGCAGAATTTAGCTGTTGTTAATTATTTACAACATAGCAACAGAGTATCAATTAACACTATACGTAACTAATTACTTTTATGCTTGTACTGTGAGATGTTCATTAATGATCTCATAATGATCTTAAAAGTTTACCTTCGTGTTTTTGACGTGTCGTAATAATGGGAGTTTTATTCAGAAATATACGTCAGCTTGTAATGGTAGCTATAAAATCACCGGGATAAATACTGTCAGTACCCATATCCACATAATCATATTATACATATTTCATTATTATCGATAGGCTCGCGCTTGACCACTATCTCCTGGTTTCATCATTATCATCAGCCTACCTCAGTTCACTACTAGAGATAGGCATATCCATTTTGCTCGATTCTCTGCAACTTGCACCCAGCTTCAACCAGCCAACATGTTTGCTGATTCGCGCTTTTCACTTAGCAATATTTTTCTACCACCACGTTATTATATGTTTGAAGTTAATGAACGTTTACTAAGGTCTAAGGTATGTGATAGCAACTTCGACAGCAATTTGTTGCTGTCCAAGTTGCCAGTAGAAAACAATTCGGCTGCAAAAATAATCTGGATATAAAACATATTAACTTTGTTTAAAAGGCTAAGTAAGGCAGTATAAAGAACTATATCGAGCTATATTTATAAAAAAAATAAACAACATAATTATCACACACTGTAGCAAAAAGAAAACGAAGCTTCTTCCTAGCGTGTAGACGGCTGACGACAGCTTTCGTGTTGCAGTTTTTCTTGTAAATTAAAATGCTTTTATACTTTTTCTCTGCTTACTCGTATTTATTGTTTAATGAACACACTTCAGTCATTTTAACGGTCGGTAAACAAAAGAGTAGAGGAAACAAGACTAAGATAGGTGCAGCAGTGTCCTTTCGTCTGTTAAATTCGCATAAATTCGAATTGAAACCATCGATAGTAGTAAAAGTTTAGATATACATATTAAAGAGATCCATGACCGCAAAATGTACTGCCCATGTCCTGCCCTAGTTTAAAAGAACTACAATTGCCAACACCACTCCTCACACAGCGTAACCTCAACATGTTAATCTCGATCATAGACGATGTGTTCGATCTTCTTTATGATAACAATGGGTTTTAATTTTATTTTAGTTTTAATTTAAATCTTTTTGCTTGTTACTGCTTATTTATTACTTCCCTTGCTCGCTCGCGGCTTGATTGTATCAAGTTAGGGCGGTTACGCACTATACGTCCGTGTCCGTGATCTGTGTCGGTGATTTGAGTTCCGAGATCAAAATGTTCTGAATTATGATAGATTATGACTGATAGAGTTCGGATAGTAGTGCATAAGCTTCCCTTCTAGAAATAATACGGAATGGATTTATTGTTGATCGTGATTATAAAATGATATGTTAAAAGCGTTGTCTAAATGTATCATTTCATATAAACAGAATATAATTACTTACATACACTTCTGCTGTTAGAGGCGACATTACTGCTGTATCATATAAATAACATTTATTTATTTATTTAAAACTTCATGCACAAAGGTACAATGGAGGACCTAATGGCCTTAGGCATTCTCTACCAGTCAACCAAGGGTGGTAAAGAGATAACATGGCAGGTGCATTTTTTAAATTGTGACAAGCAAAAAAGTAAAACAAAGAAATACTAATAATAAGTTGCTTAAAATACACATACATATATATTTTATATAATACATACCTATATAAATACATATATATATTTAAATAAAATAATGAATAGAAGTTATCGAGATGTCCCTTCTCCCCGTTGAAAATAAAACCGCAATTTACGCTTGAAAGCATATTGACTGGTGGCCGTCCTGATTTCGAGAGGAAGCGCGTTCCAGAGAAGAATAGCCTGAATATGAACAAAATCAGTAGTATGAGAAGGACACAGTAGGAGAAGATTCATACTATTTTTCGTTCTTGTTAAGTTAAATTAATCTTGCAAGTTCATTGAGCGTGTGAAAGGCGCAAGTCATTCAGGCTTTGTTTTAAAGTTTTGCCATATTTTATAAAGAGAATGTAGGTGTGAATATAATTATTACCAGGAATTATGGTATTGTTTCGAGCACGAAGAAATTTAAGATTTTGTGATTTCATTGAAGTTGGCAGTAATTGTACAATGTGAGGTGTTATTAATTAAATGTACACACAACAGTATTACTTTATAACGAAGTAATTATGTGAATAATATTTTAGGATTACTATAACCTAGGTATTATTGTATAAATTAAGGCATTCACAAGCTTTTAGCACGAACACGAAACCTTTCAAATTACAATTGGATAATTTTGGAATTCCATAGGCGAAAATATAATCTATTAGATATCACTTAAATAAAACAATAAATAGGCTATTTGACTGTGAAACTAGTAACATTTTGAGAATACAATAGTATGCTAGTACTAATGAATTCACAATATATTTCGGTCAACTTGAAACAATCAAGTGTACTGAAGAACCAAAAAAGTTTACAAATAAAACCAAAAAATTATAACTCTCATGCCATAACTCTCAGTCACACGAATCACATCGGCAAAAAGATCGATAACCAAACCTTACTCCACCAATAATAACTACAAACGATGCACGCCAGGTGTTCTCAATCTCTGGTCCGGATTTCTTCTCGACAAAGATATCGTCATTTCTCGTATAATCTAGCGATCATTCCATGAAACTGAGATAATCGGCTACGAAAATCTATCAATTATTCGATTATTTTGTGGAATAATAATGAGGTGCCTTGACGCCTGCAGATAAAAAAAAAAGAAAAAGAACATGGTCAAAGACGCTTTGTGCTTTCCCGCGCATATATCGTTGTGTTTTTTTGTCTTGGGTTTTGTTAGAAATATCTATTGATTGTGTCTCAGATATGTCAATGAGTATATTAAGTAAAATTGTTCGATGGGACAGGTATGTTTATGTTTCCTTACTTCACAGTTATTGTATGCAGTTATTTATTTGACAGCAGTTTGAATTAAACGGTTCCATTTTCATCAGCTGACAGCTTTATTATGTTTATTGATCGATTTTTTCATAGCTTTATCATTGTTAATGAGACAATATGATAAATAATTGTTAACTGCGTCTCACCATATCTCGGTGTTTATCTTTAAATACCAACAAGGACCATTTCCGAGTCTAAGGCCTACATTTTATGGTCTTTTAAAGGAACTCCACTCAAATGCAATAGACTCAGTCGCCATGACAATGGAAAATAATCCTCGATTAATGTAAATATACAACAAGTTATAGATACATCGTACATCGTACATCTATCAATTTTATTTAATATAGTGCTTGGCTTATTATATTGGCGAAAGACATTGCAAGATATAATTCTTGACTTTGTTTAAATTTATTCAGTGTCAAACATCCAGCAACTATTAACAATGTAACTAAACATTAGCTCTAACTATTATATTTTTAATAACTGAACTAATAGCTAATTAATATGACATGACTGATTAGATAGCAAGATATACAATGAAGACGATAGTGTCAGTGACAATTAACACTGAAATATTAGTGTTTTGAATATGCATGTTGTGATGTCAATCTTGTTCTGTCAAATGTTTGTTTGGTATTGTCATACAAAACGCATTATAATCAGGATTACTTCTGGAATATTCAGTTTCCTTGTGTCTCCGTATCATAACATCACGCTTGTATTCCTCGAACGGTTCGACAGAGGAGTATCTATAATTGTTCAGGAAATACCACACGAAAAAACCTAGGACGAGTAACACTGGCTGACCCCGGCATCTTGCCTCGGCACTTTTCTGGCAGCAGTAACGCTTGCGAACAATAGACAAACGAGTCAGCCAAAGCTTGCATTTCAATCGCAACGTTTAGCCCCAATGAACACATATGCATAACTTAGGACCAAATGTACCTGCTACGATTCAAATATTATTAAAACCTGCTCTATTTACCAATGAGTCATCCAGTTTTTATATCATTTAACATCACTTTGATCGTACTTTCAATACAATTCTTGTTTGAACTGGTTTGACGTGTTCGTAACGCAGAGGACCCTCTCGACACCTATATTGTTGTACGATTGAGCGCAAAGGTATCGAATGGACCACCTCGACGTGATAATTATGAGATAAACTAATCTTGTCAACAGTGTTTATGGAAATCATTTGTTTTGTAATCTTATGATATATGTAAGTATTTGGTCGAAATAATATTTAAGGGTAGGTATATTTAAACCTAAAACAATAGAGCCCAGTTACTGAAACGAGTGTTTTCGCAAAAATAATGTGACAGGTTTTCATACTCGTCTAAGATGTAGTGAAAGGCTGAATGTTTTTTTTAATAGCCAATATATTTATTGTGAGTTCTAGTGTATATAATATCGTGTATAGTTTTATTTGGGTAAGTTTTAGTTTTTTTTTTGTGTTAGTGATCAATGTAGACTGTAGCGACGCCGGAAACTGTAGCAGTCAACCTACCACATCCGTTGAGGTTCAGTTGGTGAGATGTCCCCATTGCTCACAGGTACGCTTTTTTAATGTCGAACGGGAGCACAAACTACATAGTGTACCTTTGTGCCCTCCAGCCACTTTCCACCTTTTGAACAGACCCTTTGGAAAACGTTATCAAAATTTAAAAAAATCTACTCCGGTATTGAACCGAGTTCCTCGGGGTGCGAGACGGTCCGTTGCTTTGAGTCTGGCGCAATTCATCCGTCTTGCGACCCAAGAGAAATCAAATAGTGCCTGGGAGCAATTGCTCACCTTCGCCTATAGGATTCTGCACGTTAAAAAAGACTTGGCACTAAAAAAAACTTACAAATCAAATTAAAGAAAACTGCAACAATTCGACCACACTTTGGATCAAAATTTATGACCATTCATAGAAAGACATATGTTTTCACGTGGCCCCTCCACGTGACGGTGACATTAGGGGTGCAGCGAGGCTACTATTCAGCAGTGATGTGGTGGCGCCCTACTCTCCAGAAATAATATCTGCCTTGGAGAGTAAACATCCAGCGCCTGCGGATGAACTTACCTTTCCCGACCCCCCTGAAACCCCTCATCCTGCTTCAACTCCTTTCAATATTTCAGCCACTCAATTGATTGCTGCCGTGAGCTCCTTCCGAAGCGGTTCCGCCGGCGGTCTCGATGGCCTGACTCCGCAACACTTAAAGGATCTTTTAAGTTCAGCCGCCAGGGCAGCTGGTGAGTCGCTTTTGAAGGAGTTTGCGGCACTAGTCAACTTAATGCTCTCCAGCCGGCGGCGTGAACGATGCCGTCGTTGATGTCTTGTAAGGGGCCAACTTATGTGCCCTGCGCAAGAGGGACGGCGGCATTCGTCCTATTGCCGTCGGGTGCACCTACAGGCGTATGGCAGCCAAAATTTGTTGTAAGCTTTACGGCCAGAGGCTTACAAGCAAATTCCAGCCCCTACAGCTTGGCTTTGGCTCTAGAGGGGGCTGTGAAGCTGCCGTACATGCCCTTTCTACCTTTTTAAATTCTGGCCAGGTGAGGTCATCCTCAAGGTTGACGTTAAAAACGCCTTCAATTCCGTCAACAGGGACACTTTGTTGGCTGAACCAAAAAAAGAGCTTCCAGAAATTTTCGGCTTTTTGTCGCAATGCTATAGGCACCCATCAAAATTGTTGTACAAAGAAAATGTTTTGCAATCATCAGTTGGTTATCAACAAGGTGACCCTCTCGGGCCAGTCATTTTCAGTCTGGCTATTCATCCCATTATTCAGAAACTAAATTTGAAATGTAACTTATGGTATTTGGATGATGGAACACTAGGAGGTGACGTAGACACCATTTTAGCAGATTTTCAATTCCTGAAAGAACAGTTTAAATCCATCGGCCTAGACCTCAACCACTCCAAATGTGATTTTTTTCTTAGTGACAATACCGACAGACAACCGACCCTACAAAAATTCAATGCAATAGCCCCAGAGATAAAAATTTAGATAAAAGTTCACTGCACCTCCTAGGTTCCCCAATTTTGGAAGACAGTTTTTCTTCATTCATTGATAGCAAAATTAACCATTTTAATGATATTTCGGATAGACTCGCCTTTTTTTTACCTTATTAGGTATAGCTGTTTTGGACCAAATTTTATGTATTTTCTCCGCTTCCCTTTATGGAAGCAGCCAAATCTCTTGGAAATAATTGATATCCATCTTAAATGTGGCCTTAGATGATCGAGCCTGGATGCAAGCTACACCGCTATTCGCTTCGGCGGGATCGGCATCCGAAAAATTTCTAGTATAAGCCTACCGGCGTTCTTGTCGTCGGTCCACAGCACTGAAACTTTAACCACAAAAATTGTGTCCCTTTCACTGGTTAACTGTGATGTGCCGTACTCGACCGACGCAGTGTGCGCCTGGAAAGTGGCTTGCTCGAATACGGCGTTGCCCGAGAACCCATCTTCCCAGAGACAGTAGGATGAGCCGCTTTTCAGGTTGGTACGGAATAAACTTATAAATACGTCCACCAATACTGCTGAGCGTGCCCGCCTGCTGGCTGTGGGAGAGTGGGAGTCACTACCGTCACTCAACATAGGTACTATGTTGTAAGTGTCCTTTAAAGCAAATAAATGCCTGTATTAGGACACTCTACTCTTCCACAACTTAGATTATCTTACAACAACATAGAAAAATTGACTAAATAAAATTCATACAAAAGATAGTTAAAGAAGGCTGTTATATTAAGCGTTAGACAAAGTCTGGCACAATGGCTTAATTTATAAGCTTTACAAACTCGGCGTGCCAGATCGTCTCGTGCTCATCATACGAGACTGGTTGTCGGACCGTACTTTCCGCTATCGTGTCGAGGGAGAACTCTCCTCCCCTCACCCCATACGAGCCGGAGTCTCCCAAGGCTGCGTACTATCAGGGGGGATCATTCACGCTGTACACCAGCAATATCACCAAAGCTAAAAAGGGCCAGTTGGCACTATTCGCTGACGACACGGCCCTCTATACCTCTGGCCGAGTACCCAATGCCATCGCCCAAAAACTCCAGAAAGCCGCTAACGCCCTGGCCAAGTGGTTCCGCCTCTGGAGAATAGAAGTCAATCCTGACAAGAGCCACGCTGTCCTCTTCTCTCAGCCTTACACTCGCTCCACAAACTCCCGACCCACCAAACCCATCACTATGTACGGCAAGCCGATCCCTTGGGAAGAGCAAGCCAAGTACCTAGGAGTCACCCTAGACAATCACCTCACTTTCGCCAAGCACATTAAGGCGGCGCGCTCGTGAGCCGCCTTCGCTATGCCGGCTAGCCGGCTTGTCACTTAGGTGCAAGCTGCGCACTTTCACTGCGGTTATCCGTCCCATCATGACCTACGCCAGCGCAGTTTTCGCGCACGCAAGACCCCACCACATTCACAAGCTTCAGGTTATACAAAACCGATTCCTCCGTAAAATCACGGGAGCCCTCTGGTACGTTGGTGACCAGGATCTCCACGTCGATCTTAGAATACCCACAATCCAACAGTTCATGAAGCGCATTTCCAAGCGCTACTTCGACAAAGCTGTCAACCACAGCAACCCCCTAATTCAAGCGGCCTCCCGCTATGTACTTTCCCAAATCTCCAAGATTCGCCGACCAAGGCTCGCCCTCTCCATCCCCGATGACGCCACTACCGTGCTCCAAGAGAGCAAGAAAGAGACCAGCACAATCGCATACGCAGACCGCCTTCGATTCGTCCTCGCCGCCGAGGCCCGTCGCGACGTCCCCGCCAAGATATACAAGCCAGCCCGCGCAATGCTGTGCCGTAGTTAAATTCTAGTTAGTTAATTGGAGTTTCTTGTCCGTTCTTCTCCACGTAGGCTTATTCCGAACGGATGGTAGAATCACTTTATTAAGATCCAGCCATAGTTGTCCCCCCAGCGACGCCCTGAGCCGAGGTTCGACCCCACAGGGGGTAGCCCTCAGCGTTCTCGCTTAGGATTAGAAATTTGTGCCTGGCTGGAGGCTATATAGCTTAGTCTCCACAGGGAAGTCCAGTTAAGTAGTTGTCAGTCACTTTGACCGAACTACGAGACGCCACTTAGAAAAAAAAAAAGCTGTTATATTATATCAGCTTAATCAAATGAGTGAGAGTTATGTGTATTTTACGAGTATTATGTGAGTTGGGTTTGTATGTGTGATAAGTGTGTATAATTATGTGTGTGAGGTGTGATCGTGTACCTACAAGTTGTACACGAACACACCTCACACACTTGTAGCAGAGTAAATGCCGCAGGAATTAGTTATGATGTGTGCTGCAGGAGAGCTTCGGTTTCTTCATAATAGAGTGGATTTATCCATTTATTTATAAGTTTTATACATTTATAATATTTATTATATACTTTATTGTAAACCACAAAAAAAATACAGGACAAACATTCACAAAAACAAGTGTACAATGGGCGGTCTTATCGCACAGGGCAATCTCTGACAAACAATCTTTGGATGGACTGAACGATAGGAGAAGAATTCAGGGCTCTCAGTGTACAAAATTACATATTTAAATAATAAAAAAAAATATATATAATATTATTTGGTGT
Source organism: Orthosia incerta (assembly GCA_948252205.1). NCBI lineage: Eukaryota > Metazoa > Arthropoda > Insecta > Lepidoptera > Noctuidae > Orthosia > Orthosia incerta. The sequence continues at coordinate 19,512,611 of OX411761.1, forward strand.
ATAAATATATCTCTTCATTAATAATATTGTAAAGTTGAGGTGATCGTTTCCCGTGTTGCCTACTACCAAACCTGGTTTTTATTTGTGGTATCGGTGCTATAATAAATTTCCTTCTTTTGATAACATAGCGGTATCATACGGCGGCTACTTGTGTTTTTTCAGAACCGTGTATAATGTATACAATTTTCTCACCGAAAGCAAATCATTTATTTGATAAAGTTTCTCGGTGGGATATCTAATCCTTTTAAAAAAACACAACCAATGAAAGGACCCAAAATTGTTGGTATCCCTATAGTTTTTAGAATTAATATTTGTTTCGGGATATTTACCATGTATATTGACTTTGACTTTGGTTTTGACTTTCAGAAGAAGAGAGAAGTCAAAACCAAATCAGTAGTTGCCGAGTTACGATCGAACATTTATACTTACATACAAAGACGTTTTAACTTTTAATGAGTAAGTAGGTATTCTTCATTTTCCGTAATCGGGTAAAAAAACTCTTCTTAGTGGTGGTAATAAGCACATACCTTAGTTTTACTCCCAAACAACGAAATAAGTTAATGATGGCTGCTACCTTAATAGTATTTAAACTGGTATGTCTTTTACTTTCTCACTGTTGAGACATCACTAGCGCTTGCCGCCATCCCTACATGCCGGGCGACCGCGGCGGAGCGGCGGGTGCGGAGGGGGGTTCGACCTGCGAGCGCGCACCGGCCAGTCCAGCTGATCAGCACTGCGTCACTCACCACCGTCCTGAGCGCGCGCTTCACATTTGCCTTCAACCCAGTATTTTGACTGTCGACCGTTTGTCATCTTTATTTAAATATAGCTGTAAAACAAAAAGTCAGTGTTTGTCCTATTACCACCTTTAGGGCACCAATCCAACTTTTATCCATGGTCCTTCGAGCCGGATCATGGCTATACATATATTATGGTCTATTAAAGTGGTATTGGTATTTCCTTCTAGAATTTCTTAGCAGCTCGCAGTTTGGATTTATGTCCGGTTGACGGTCATAGACTCGCACTGCACCCTATTATAAAGGACTTAAACAAAATTGGCAAAATGTGGGTGTAGGAACTATATGAATCTACACCTCTGCCTGACCTTGGAATACAGGGGTGATATTATGTGATGTTCAATTTCCGTAACTTAGATATTAAATAAACCCTTTAACCAAATGACTCATCCAGTATTATCATTATTGAAATATCAACTAAATCTAGTATGATGGCGTCATTAACTGAGAACCCGGTTAGAATAACACAGATCAGATAGTGTTATGTCGGTGATTTTAACTAAATGCCCGTAATCTGAGATTAGGGATGTTTGCCCTCATTTGATTGGTGATATTTGGAGCATGGTAAAGTTAATTGTGTTTCGTCACATTACCCTATTCTAACAGTCTGCCAATGATTACACGACTCAAAGTAAACTTTGAGATTTTTATTTAATCAGAAACGAATAACGGAGTGAATTAATTTTCACTTCGCTAAACATCAGTGAAGCCTTTTGTGGATCAGTTAAATAAAACAAAACCCAAAGGATAAGTAATAGCATCTATCATCCCGACAATAAAATTATAAACACCAGTCCCCCAAAACTTCACAACAGTCACAGACAAAAACCGAAAACTTCAACCGTAAACTCCGTAATTTTATGACTATGCCCGACAAAACACCGTAAGACTAATGAAGTAATCTCGTTAAAACTTTTAACTTAATATTTTCATGTAAATAATGGTCGTTTACGTTTATTTACGAGTATGGTAACCATGGGGGATCCTGTGGGAACGATAAAACGCTACTTGGAGGACTGCGAAGGGATTTTTCCGGCGTTTCCTGCCTTTAAGGATGATCCTTGTATGTTTTTTGTATGGATTACCGTTTTTATTTAATACGAATTGTGTGTTAGTGAGATTATTTGTGATTGCTGTTTATTACAGAGTTTAGTGAAATCGGTTAGTTACCAAGGACAGTAATATAGTTGCCGAGTTCAAACCCCGGATCAAGTTATTAAATTTTACATCGGGAATTTTACAGAAACAGCCCAAAGTCACAATGTATGCCCTGTTGATGTTCTTTTGTTGTTACCTAGGCAATGCCTAGGCTCAAGAAATTTTAACAAACGAACACACAAGTACTAATACCGACGCTATAAAACTACATAATCTCCTTGTTCCCAGAAATCTTAGATACACAACAGTTAGTTCGTTCGACTTCCATAACTCCAAAGTTCAACAGTCTCCATGATAGTTCTACAGTAAAAGTTAAACGTGCTTCTTGTCTAGTATAGTCCTGAAAAATCAGTTAGTGAAATATCACCCTTAGTTGATGATCCCAATGACATTATTTCTGCGCAAGAAGGCATATGTTACAACACCTTAACATTAAATCACGTATTTTTACACCCAAGGGAAAGCTAAGACCCAGTTCAGTACTTCCGAAGGAAACATAAATTATTAAAAAAAACTAGTCAACAGATGCATCATAAGACATTAAGAATTTTTATGACCCAATAACTCTAGCACATCTTATAATTCATCGCGGGAATACACTTTCATCGCAAATAGAGTAGGTATAATTAAATTTTAATGTACGTACAAAGAGGGTGAGGTTTCATCCCTTTTGTTCCTAATTTAGGCATGTACCCGCGGTTTGTGTGTTAAAGGGTGAAATTCTATGGAGGAAATCAGGACTGTGTTGTTTTGAATTTGAGTTGAATGGGGAGTTAGAGGGGTGATAATTGTGTATACTGGGATAAACCGTGTGGTGACAAAGCAATTGCTGAATCTTTATTCTGCATGAATGAGACCCGCTTTTTGACTGTTTCCAAACTAAATTTTTGTGATTTACCAGCTTTCGCCAGCATTTCACCCGCCTGAAAGTCAGAAATTATCCTTTAGATAAGTACTCCCAGGATAAAAAAAAATCCTATGAAGTAATCTAGGGCATGGTCTACCCATATGCAGTGTGTTTATTTAAAAGCAATAAGCAATAGGCCTCTTCTCTATGAGAAGAAGCCTATGCGCTGCAGTGAGACAGTAACAAGCTGGTATTGTTATTAAGCCGGACTATCATCATAATCATCATTGCAGCCGAACGACGTCTACTGCTGGTCATAGGACTCCTTCAGGCGTCACCACATTGACCCATCCCATGCATCTCGCATCCAGCAGATTCCCGTATTATCTTAACCAGGTCATCGGTCCACCTGTGGGAGGCCTTAGCAGCGTTCTCTGTGCATTTGTAACAACCTTAGTGCAATCGCCAACCTGCCTGCCAAGCGTGGCAATTATGGCAAACCATGAATAGCACAAATAAAAATAGCCCTGTGCCCGGCAGCCAGCCAACCCTCGATGCATGCAACGGTCGATGCATGGCATGGAAAATGGCTGTTTTATATTATAACGTGTTATGCGCTTAATAATTGTAGAAAGAGGAAGAATCACTTTGTAACGGCGTGCTAGGCAGGTAGGATCTTGCATTTTTTTAAAGAGCCCTTCCGCGAATTACGATACTAGAGCAGTTCATTTGCGGAGAGACACCCACCGTCTTACTTTATAAGAGCCGATACGTTACCGATAGTCGAGTCCACGTTGACTCTATTTTTTATTCGACGACCTCATGTCACTCGTTTATAAATAACTGAATTGGATTATAGGTGGTGTGGTGTCAAATTGGTTTCTTCGTTCCGGGGTTTTGACGGGGGTTTTATTGATAATTTTATTTTTCTGTTTTCATTCATAATTTTGATAAGTTCTGAGAGCCGATCCAAATATTATTTTTTAACCTTTGTCCTATTCAGGAAATTTCTCCTGTATCGTGTTTGTGGGTGCGCAACTCACATACACAAACAACCAGAGCCGGAACAACTATCTGTAGGTTATACTAAATAATAACAGCCACACGAGTCGATCTTCAAGGTTAAGCAACACTTGCCGAGGTCGGTTTGTGAATGGGTAAATTAAGCAGATTGATGGTGAGTGTGGCTGTGCTGTAAGATGCTTGTGTACATGTCTTCTGTATGGCTTTTTGTAAATCTGACAGGGCTTCCTGAAAACATTATCACTAACCGACTTTCGAAAAAGGAGGAGGTTCTATGTTCGACTTCTTGCATGTTTTTTCTTTTTTTTTTTGTAAATATTGATCTTTAGTTCTGAGTTATAATAATTCAAATAGAGTTCAAATACCAATCAGTAATCGTTGTTTACTTTCCGGATATTACATATTCACTTATCATTTTTTGGCAGACGGATTGGTGATCTTACTACAACGAATTTCAAAATCTGTAATGAAAGCAACACATGAACATAAAAACCATCCGTTCTCTCAAATTGTACATGCATCTACGCACTGTCCTCTATTTCCAAAGAAATTCATTAAAATGATAATTAGTTTTTGAAAATGTCGGCTTTTGTCCTACTTTAATTGCTTTTACAATTTATTCGTGATAACTTGTTGGTTCTCCTCCGTTTTAGACTCATTATTTATGAGAAGGTACTCTTTGTAATTCCATGCTTATAATTTACAGGATAATCGTGGAATAAATGTAATTCTGTATTATAACCCCAAATAAGAAATTTTGCGAGATAATGTATCTGTAGGGTTTCCTCGAAAATATAAAAAAAAAACATACTGATACCTCTGTAAGTGCGACTGTACAAACTTTCAGATGAAGGTACCTTTTATTGGTTTACGTTATTTATAACATCGAAATAATGTTTTTTTAGTAATAATTGTGCTGAGACTTCCTAATCCATCTAAAACCATTTCTCATCAGCTACCAGTACCTACACATATCCAAAAAATCCAAATACTGAATATCAGTGAACTAATTGGCTAAAGAGACTCCCATAGACAGGAGTGTCATAACAATTTTGAGACTGAATTTCTGTGAAAACAGATTGTCGCATTGTCGCGCCATTTAAGACGACGACTAACGCCAACGATCTTGAGGGAACAAAACACGCACTCGTTTCACACCCGCGTGACCCAAAATTGAGTAGTTTTTTGTACTTTCCTTGTTTTTCTATGACTTAAAAAAAAAGCTTCAAATCAAAATGTAGATAATTAAATTATCTTTGAGATGGTGTTGATTTATTTAAAATACGCCAAGCGGTTTTGGTGCGATTGTCGTGTTTTTGTCTGTTTTAGACATAACTTTACAAATTAATTACACTATGTTATGCAAAAAAAACTCAAACACAAATTTGCTTATAAAGATCCTGGGAATATCTTATTAAGAAAATTGTCTTATATAACATGTTTTTTTTTCAAAGAATATCGACTAGCCATTTAGACGTGATTCTTATTTTCAAATCAGCTACTCAAGGGAATCGGCGCCTTAAACCGGAATCACAATGAATACGTGACCACAGTATCAAACTCTCGTAGAATAGGTACTTAAACCAATGTCAAAGCTAAGTAGTTCATTTCAGTAACTTTCAGTACCTTTAATTAGTTTACTAACTGAATCCAATAATAGTCGGTTCAACTTTGCGTGAACTGATTTTTAATAGTAGGAAATTCAAAAGGAAAATGTGACGCGGAAATTTAATTTATTTCTTTAAGTTGCAAGTGGATGACTAGAAGAGTAGGAGAAGACCAAAGAAACGATGGATGTACTGTGCGAAAGATGATATTTAGAATTACAACTGAGATGACGACTAAGTGAAGTATGGAAGAACAAGAAATGTGGTGCCGAACACAAATAAATGGGATAAGGACAAGAGAATGATGATGATAATGATTTTGTTTAATTTCAAGTCATACAAATAAAGGGGTTCCCAATGGATTTGGAAGCTATCTCTTTGATGTCAGTCAAATGTCGCCGAATTATTCTTAACCTTTTGGTGTTCCACCTACAGACTTTGTCCTAATAATTCTGGAACTTGATTCGAAAAACAATTAATTATCACTTTTGGAAAAATGCCATGATTGACCGGCAGGATAGCCAGACGCAATGAAAAAGGCAGACCACTAAACTTAGAGACGCCGTATATGGTCGCGAACTCGCGATCCTCAGTAGTGAGGGAACGAAGAAGAAGAAGAACCGGTTTATTATTAAATTCTGAATACTAGGATTATATATCTCCGGTTAAATCCGCAAACCACCGCATACACAATTGCAGAAACTATATGTATTAGCTGATCACACAAATATTTATTTGAAGTATTAATCGTATCCACAACTTGGACCGCTGAAGCCGCTTGGCCGCCAACCAACCATTAGATACCAACCGTTCAATTTAACTTTAAGCAAATAATTAATTTCGTCATCACTAGTCCAATATTATGACAGCGGTAACCACATCGGTTTAATGGATAACTGCGACATCAAACATGAAATGATTATTGATAAATTATTACATATTTGTTCATATATATACAACAGTACATTTATCAGATGAACACTGCAAATAATTGATGACCACAACCAATATGATCTAATTGCATTATTGTTTAATTTTTAATTAATACCTAATGTGTTTTGTGGTTAACCATTCGGTGTTGTTAGATATTATGTCATTAATGTTATTAAGTTTAGATAAATATTAGTTAGGATTTTGCACACAGTATGCATCTAAATTTTTTTTATTTGTTGCTCCACTTTTTCCATAGAAATGCTTAGTTTAGGGAAGATTTTACTGTAACTAGCAATTATGTTTTATTTATTTTATAGATAGGTACAGTCAAGGGTCAAAAGTGCAGTCATACTATCCCAAAACTCAAATGGCTAGTCTTTGTAGAAGAAGTTAAATTATCCACAATTGATTTAATATTTTGTATAGAAATTAAAGTATAGATTATTCCTACTAATCGCGAAAAGTTGAAATTCTGCTGCCTACAAAAAAATTGCCTTTTCTGTTTTGGTAGAGTGTGACTGCAATGTTGACCCTTGACTGTACATAATTATTTGGCATCTAAAAAAAATATGTAGTTCTAGATTTAGTGTTATGTTATTTTGATAATGCGCATAATTATGTTCAAAGACAAAGATATTTTATTTCAAGTAGGCCACCAAGCGGCACTTTTGAACGTTACATTTTACAAATAATAATAGTTGATTCTACCGTGCATTCGGAAAGTAGCTTGTAATGGAGAAGAATGCACAAGAAACTCCATACTTACTCTTTTTAAAAAAAACTTTTTACAATATTTAGGTACATAAGTACCTACATTCCTTGATGAATGAAATTGAGTTTATACAATACAAATATATTTATACAGTCTTCAGAAGGTCCAACAATAATTCAAAACAATAATGTTCTGCATATCACTTGTTTTTGCGCCCTAGTGGCTGTGGAGCAGGACTAGCATTTAGCCAAGCATTTTTATCATTGATGTAATCCCCCAACTTATAATATGCCAGCATAGTGTGCGTTTTATACAAGTTTTAAATTTCGTCTCATTCAGTTCAAGAATGTGGGGCTGGGCTGTTTTAACAAACTTGCGCTTTGAGCCCTCAGCGACAAGGCTTGGCTTTGTCGATGCAGTCCTACCTTGTCTGACTCCTTCAGAGACGGCAAGGTGGCGTGGTCTTGAGGGAGAGGCAAGTTCGGTGATTTTCCTTCTCGTGGTTGCCGCCCTGTTTTTGGTCTAATTCCCTATGAAATAGACGTAACAGAAATCACCGAGCGCCCTATCACAGGGGTGGCGAGGTCATGCCCCTGGGTGTCCACCATCGGAAAAAATCAGATGATGGATAGTAATGACCTCCTGCGTGTTTGTGCCGTGCGCAGGGACCCGTACGGAAGGATGATGGGATCCTGGTGGCTGAGCCGATGAGCGTAGGCGGTTTAACGTCTCTGAGGCAACACTCCACTTTGGCCCGGATTTCTTCTCACACGGGTGGCCGTAGCCTAGCCAGCTACGGTCAATCGGCTGCGGGGTCCGGCCAGACGGCCCCCAGGCGAGTTCACTCCCATTAGGGGCTTGCAGACGGCGGCGCTCGCTCGCATCGCTAGTGGTAGCGGTGTGAGTTGGTGTCGTGCAGTCTCGTGGGCAACTAATGGGGGGGGCTATATCCCTCGACTAATCCCTGGTGCTACCGTAGCATCGCCACTTGAGCACTCCATGGCGGGTGGGGATAGTCGAGGGATGAAATATAAAAATCGGGATTTAATGGATAATTTATCTAAAAAAAACCACAAGGCGAAAGGACCGGCGAAAGCTGGGACTGCGCACCAAAAGGCGGGACCGGCGAAAGCTGGGACTGCACACCAGATGGCGGGACCGGCGCAAGCCGGGACTGCATCTTCCGCAGGAACGTCCAGAGGTGATACTGCAGTGGGATCGTCTCGAGGCGGGGCTGTGGCGGGACTGTCAAATGACGGGACTGTCGCGGCACTGTCGAGGGCCGGCACTGCTGCGGGACCACCGAAGGGCGGAACTGCAAACCAGCCCACCGGGCATAAGGGTACTGCCAAAGCTGGCGCGATACGGGACGCTTGCGTTAGAGATCATATGACCTCGGACCTTGCGGCCCCGGACGCGACCGGCAAAGACAGCACCTCGTCGTCTCCCGGCGGCCAGCATGAATCAGGCTGGCTTCCGGTTGGACGATCTGGGGCGCGCAGGAAAAAGCGCCAAAAGCTGAGACAGCAGGCGGCTCTGGAGGGGACTCCTACGGAGGGCCCATCAAAGAGACCGCGTGCTGCTCTCAGCGGGGACAGCGGGGACTTTTGTTTTATTATTTTTGTTTGGTTTTCTTGCAATGACAAGAATATTTACTTTTTAAAGTATTATATTATTTTATTTTAATTATTGTGAATGTGAAGACTATGTGGACTATTTTTTTTTTGTTTTTATTTTTAATTTATCTTAGTTTTTAATCGTGGTCTGGCAGTTTGAGTAGTTTTGCGGCCTACCCGAATGTCCTTTCTTTGGTATTGTTCGTCGAATCGTTGAGCTCCTTAAATTCTGTGTTGAGCTGCTCGGTTATTGATATGCGTGCACTGACTGGACAGGTCCACTCAATCTGGCTGGTTCTTTCCACAAAAGACCATTTCAGACATCAATCTACATGGTTTTCACATGATCTAACCAAGATTTTTGTCTGGACTATAAAAGAGACTGTGACCTCTGAGTTTGTTTCGGCCTTTCTTCTCAGAGTAGTCGGATAGGAAACGCCGACCTCATCTAGTTTTAAAAATATGATCGACATGTAAAAGTGTTTGTACAAACCAACTTACAGAAATAAAATCATTTATTATTTCCCATCGAGTCGGTGACCAATCGGTTAAATTTTTGTCAAATAATTACTACCGTGTTATTTGCTCGAGGAAGAAGCCTTTTTATTTTGA
>OX411761.1:19522115-19697060 GCA_948252205.1 Orthosia incerta
CCAAAAATGTAAGTTCTCAAAAAAATAAACTTCAAAGGTTCCTAAATATATTCACTTAATTATCTCCAAGGAATTTACCTTCCAAAAACCTTCTTTACATGTACAACTACATTTTTTAGTCAAATATATTTTTCACTTAACAACCCTTGTCTTAATCTAGCAAAAATGTGGCACAGAAGTTTGAAACAATATTAAATTATGTTTGAAGTACCTATAACAAGTTACTTATAAGATAATACTCTTTTGATTTTTTTTTTGATTTTCTAAAAAAATCTTAAGTTTTTCTTACTTTTGTTTCAAAGAACTGACTGCTTCGTTGGTCCAGTGGACGCAAACATTTCGATAGCCAGCTCCAGCAAATTTTATTGGAATTTTCCATCTGGTCTAGATTTGTGGTCAGTTGATGGCAACAGGAGCAGTTCTTGCAAATTATCTGCAAATAACATGAGTCTTAAAAGTAACTGGTGAAATGTGGGTGAAGATACTATAGGCAAGTAAACCCCTGCCTAACTCTTCGAGGAATAAAGACATGATATTTTGATAAGTTTGAAAGAAAATAATTGAACAATGTTTGGGATATGACGCATAAACTGAAAACTTTCATGACTTAATAATTTGTTCGTATATGGGTCAAGCCCGGGCCAAGGGCTATTGCATAATGTTATGTATTTTATAGGCAACTGTATGTACATGTTACAACGAAACCGGTCTTTGACGGCTATAAATAAAACTACATTTCCGCATTTAATTCAATAACGACTAATTATGAAAACGTCAAAGAGTGCCGGGGCCGATTTCATGTAAATTGCACGATCTCACCAAATGTGTCATCACACGCCGACTGCCGTACTCACATGCATTAAAGAGTACCCTTACGTGGTTTATTTTAACTGTAAACATTGACTGATTCCAAGGGATTAAAGGTGATGATTTTCTGATACTATATCTGTTGATTTTTCGACAGACGTTTTGGGTAGTCAGAAACCAAAATCTGTTGCCAATTACTGGGTTGTGTTGGTCAGGCAGTCAATCCATTTAAAATACTGGTATTCCACTGCATCGGGTTAGATTAATTTTCATTCCAAGAATTGTTTACATTATGACTTCGAAAAAGACTAGGTCACGTAACGGGTTTGTCAAATATTATGTCATGTACCTACTCCCACGGCCACGTCATCTCACAAAGAAAAACATCGGCCTCGATCCTCCCCGTTCCAGCTGTGTGCATTTTATTGGCTAATTTATGCTTTTAAACTATCATTACTATGCTTAGTTGCCTCAATTCATTCAAAAAGGTATAAAAGGTGACCAGCTCATGCGCTAAGTTTTTTTTTGTTTTAATATTGTTAGGCTCACGTTTGACCACTATATCTCCTGATGAATCCTGATAGCAAGCGATGATGAAAAACCCATGAAGGTTGCCTACGTTTACTACTAAAAGAAACAGTTGCTTTTAGATTCCTCTGCCCGCCTTTGTGCTCTAAATAATTGTTGCCCTAACTTCGACCTTTGTATTCGACATAATTTATTATTGAAATGGACTTCGAAAGTCGCGCGGAATACTGAAGTAACCATGTCTTCTTGAATAAATAAACTCCCCTAACTTCATAGGGGTTTTTAAATGTTTCTGTTTAAGTATTAAGGTTCAAAGGAGATACTAAAAATCGTTTCATCCTTTTGACTGACTGATCTTGACAGTTCAAAAGTGCTTCGAAATGAAGCTTGAATTGAAATAAATACTTTCAGTTTTAGTTAGTGGCTCTGTCTATCTGTAGATTATCTCACCTTTATTTTGGAGGACGATATGTGTGTCGTTTTCCACGAAAATGTACAAAATATGCTACAAATATGTAGCTGGTTTTGCTGCAAACACGTTTGACAGTACCTGTCGAGAATAAATAATAAGGTAAGCAGCTTCTATGTTTCGTTTTTATCAAAAACAAAAACGAAACATAGGAGCTACTTACCTAAAATTACTTCGTGCATGCGTGTACCACACTCGAAGGAATTTCGAACGTTTACGATAGTTTTAAGAAAAAAAAAATATAAAGAGGTTGTGTTGTGTGTGAAGTTGTCTTTAAAAGGTAATTTCTAGATGAGCTTAACCGATTACGATTTTTTTTCATCAATACGAAGCTATACCATTGTTATGTGTTGGGCTACTATTTATATCGAAAAAAAGCAGTTGAGCGTAGCCTCATGAAAACTGAGTGTTTACAGATAGTAAGAAAGTTGTACAAAAGTTTCGAAAAAAACAAACAACTTATCGAAACTATGAACTTCAAAAACCTGAACGCGATATCGACATTCAATTTAACGAAACCTCTACTAAATTCAGACCTCAAATCTTTTTCACCCACTGAAAAATATCTTTCTATTTACTATTACACACACGACAAACTTAGTCAATAAATTATTCAGAAGATCGGGCGGGCAATAACTTAAACTACATCCACCAGCCAGAAGATATTGTCTTTGAAGATGTCAACACTTTTTTTGAGTTATTTTAGTTAGGTGGCTGGAGGGAAATTATCTTGAAAAGTAAAAGTTGGCAAAATATTTAGAGGTCTCGCTTGCGACTCTTATATTGTGAGGCAGATAGGACCTTGAATGTTCTAAATCGTTGGTGTAGTGGTCGCAAGCGCTACTCTAAAGCATGAGGTGCTAGGTTCGATCAGACGCGGGTCGGGCAGTGTTATTGGGAGTTTACATCTGGAATTTCTAAGAATTAGCCTGAAGCATAAAATTATGCACAGTTGATGGCAATAGGCTCGTCCCCGTTACATGATATGGTAGTACACCTCTGCTTAATCTAAAGGTTGGGATGTTATCAATAAACACGACAACACATTCGTCTTACATATGAAGATGGAGGATCATAGGAGGCGAAACATTACCAGGTAAAAGCCACCTACGCACATATAAGATGTGACGATATAAATGACGTCATCAATCTTTGACGCGTGATGAGACGTCACGTGTCTCTAAAGTGATTGCCTTCTGCTGTATGGAGGTTTACATCAAAAGAGTTTTATGTGGCCAGATGTGCCTAGTTGAAGATTGGAAAATTTATTTTCTGTTATCAAATAGATGTATAAATGTTACAATGGCTTGTAAACCGATCTAATAACTAATAATTGGTTAAGATAAAACCAAAAATCTAGTTATTGAAGTATCATAAAGAATAACCATTGAACACCACCAATTTGAGTAATAACAAGCAGGTAACTAGTATTTGTGATAGTCTTGTATTACGTACGGGTATGTTTTACAATCATAATTTTTTTGTGCAGCAAAAAAATTATAAGCTATTAAATAAGTTATTAAATTATTAGCTATTTATTATTATTAGCTGAGATTTATGCAGCAAAGTAGACAGTTCTAACCCACGTTAATTTCAATGAAAGTAAGCTTAAGTCAACCTAATTCAGTTTTATTTTTTACTAATGCTCAATCTTCCGACCATCGCAGCTGGTAGAGGAATTGTTAACCACAAACACCGCTTACCCAACCGAACCGCTATTAACTTCAATTACCGATCAAATAAATATAATCGACCTTTATCATAAGCGACATTGAAAGAGCCAATGATTTCACCCAAAACTTCGTAAAATATCTCTTTTGCAAGTAATTACAAATCGTTGTAAGTCACCATGATCATAAAATTAAACTTCATACCGAAATGAGAACATACATTTTACCCTAAACTGATTTAAATACTTTTAGTTCTATTGAGGGTAGTATAATATTCTGAATATACAGGCTGAACCTAGATGTTGATTATAATTTTGTAAATTTTGGGCTCGGTTGATGGCAATAGGTTCGCCCCGTATCACATTGAAATTAAACATGTCTTGTGAAATGTAGGTGTACTAATTGACACACATCTGCTTAACCCGTCCGGGACTTCGTCGAGCTTCATTGCCTCGGCGCTTTTCTGGGGGTCGCCACTGTTGATTCTGGCTTTCAGGAGTTGCAGCGGTTTGGGAATAGTGCGCTGGGTTCAACCCTTCCGGGAATAACGGCGTAACGTTATTTTGTAAAAAAAACTGTTACTTTGTAATTTTTATTCAAAACAGTAGATTCCATTTCGAGGAAAACTAATTACACATTTGATTATTTAGCGTAAAAAATAATTATTTCAAAAATCGTGAAATTCAAGCCGGAAAATCTAAACGAATTTCTGAAAAAACCCTCGTGCTTATAATTTACTGAAGTTGTAAAAAGGCCTTTGCATAAAAACATCATTCTGTATACAGTTAGATATCTGACCACGGTAGTTCAGAAGCTATTAAAATTGTTGTAATCGTGGTCTGTGTCCCAACACCATGAAATTATGGGGGTGTATTGATTACCCAAGTTTTAGGGTTGCAGACTGATATCGATGGGGTTACACAGTTATTGATAAGGGGTTACAACGGATCAGATTAGGGTTTGGAGATTAATAGTCTAGGTTGAGGTGTTACGGTCTTTTAATGAACAGGTCCAATCCTAGTAAGAATCTGTAACTGTAGGTTGATTTCGTAATTATTTTTCATGAGTTTGGGCTATATTGACTTCGTGAGCAAAAACTGACCATTAAAACTTGAATGTGCCCTTGTTCACTAACCTGTGAATGACATAATATGATTAATAAGATTTGGTTTTTTCATAAGACCCTTTGTGAGGATATCAATGGTTTCTTAAGCCCAAATAAAGGAAATAGTAAATTATTGATACAAATAACCTCAGTTATATTTTTTTTGTAATATTTAATAGTATCTTGAAAACTTGGTTAGTCTGTAGTTTTTCTCATCTACTGAATACCGGAAAATATCACACAGAGCTCTACAGTTCACGCATTCTTTTAAAACTTGAAAGCATAATAATACACAATACCAATCGCAGCACAAACATCTCACAGATACAAACAGAGGATAATAAAACCACGGTTTTATCTACCTAATAATAATAATCTCGACCATATGTTACGCTCAAGTTACTCTGTGATTAAGGCAACAAGTATTTCTGAATCAAGGAATACTTGGTAATATATTTCGGCTTTCCTGATATTTCTTAGCGCATCGTAGCGTGAAGCGTAGCACCGTAGCTCGTAACCCGTAGACGCAGCTACGACGTAGCAAGTGATATATTTTCTATCAGTATTACATATTGAGTAATTTACTTCGAAGCAGATTTTGCGGGACCAGAATTTTTATACTGATCGGTCTTATTAGTAGAGTGAGAAAATATCGTGTTGAGAAATTTGAAAATCTTGTCGGCTGAATATAGCTGGGAGTTATGATGTTTAAATGGATTATCGGTAGGATAAAGTAGGGTATTGTAAATGGCTGCCATTCTGATCTGAAAAATAGTTCCAAAAATGTTACATGCACGATAATTATAAATGTTTGACTGATAGTCGACCATGACCTAATTAAGGTGAAGTTGTCGCGCTGATATTCGAACGACAGTTTTTCTATAGGTAAAAAACTAAATCCGATACCAAAATATGAATAACAAAGGCTAGTATTTGAGCTTTGATTAACACGCGATCAGTCTACTTCATTTATCTAAAAACGCTTTTGTCACGAAAAAGCCTCAAAGTTTTCCATCAAGCCGTAACTAAGAGTGACTTGTTTACTAATTTAACTGTTGAATGTGTACTCTTATTAATTTGAACTACTCGTGGTATTTTAATCGAAACACAAAAGTCCAGCTATTTATGTTTAGTCCACAACATTGTTTTGAAGAACCCTGATTCTTAAGAGGATATTGAATTTGATATCAATTTGCTACCTGTATCTAACATATTGATATAGGTAATATTGGCATCCTCTCCGGTGTAGCAGTCTAAGCTCTGATACTGAGAATGAAGCAAAGTATTATTGGGTTTTTCCAACTCGTATTTTTCAGTATTAGCCCGGAGTCTGGATTTGTAACCGGTTAAGCCGCGTCCCCGAGCAAAACGCCGCGCTAGTCGAATTTTGTGCAGTTTTTAAGAGCTATCTACTCTTTATTTAAAAAGAAATAACAATTAATAAAAATGCATTAAATTTCTACATAATGTTGATTCTAAAATTGTAGTACACTTTTTTTTTTAAAGATGTATATGTGTCACTAATCTCCTTCCAACAAAACCATAAAAATGTGAAATAATTATTTATAGCATGCATCTCCTCGTAAAGTATTCATTAATTATTTTTTATACTAACACTAATGGATAGACAATTTTACAACGAACATTTTGTAAGTTTTATTTTTTTCAAAAGACCAATATTCGATTTTATTCTAAAATCTGGGCGTATTCACTACCGTAATTCATGCGCCGCCAGTGCCGCTAGGCCAATAGGAATGCTCATATCTCATGCTGATTTTTTGGTCAGGGCACGGCCTTAATTGCAAAAGTTTTGCCCCTATTACACGGGACTTGAACATAACTGGCGTAATGTGGAATAGGTTATACACCTCAGCCTAACTCTTCAGGAAATATAGGCATGCATTTAATATTTTCGTTAACAGTCAACTTTGAAACATTCTCACATAACATAGCAGTTATTGCTCGTCTATGGTATAACCGTGTAAATCCTCCGTACATTACAGAGTAGGTACTTTATTTTTAAAGCCAAGCCATTCTATCTAAACGCAAAACTTCTAACGAATATACGAGAGTTGTGACTTATTTTCCGATGTTCTCAACTTAGTTTGGAGGTATTTTTCAGTCGGGCGTGGGCTGAAAAGTGTGGTTTTCAGACGAAAATAAACTTCGATTTTTCTTTTTTTTAATTGGGTATAAGCTTGGGATTGGGAACAAAGTTTTTCTTACGTCACAACAATTTTGTTCTTAAAAAAAGACTTGAGTCGGCTTAACACCACTAATATGGACATGAATAAATGCATTATAGCACGAAAGTTACAAAAACATAGTACCGTATCTTTCGTGCTAGTGATTTTTTTAAAGTATTTTTAAAATTCTTGTTACTACAAATCCTTTCACTGCATCGTATCACATTTTTTCGCAGTCACAGAGAAGAAATATGCGAACATGTTTCGCAGTTAAATCTTCACTCGGTGCGGGTAACCAGGCGTCCTAAAACATACATTTTAACACGCTTTCAAATTCATGCGCTGAAGTTAAAAAAAATATGCCTGAAACATTTCGTCTGATATTATCTTATTATATTACGGCGTCCCTGAGTAAGGTTTTAGCGCGTAAACATATTGTTATAGTTGTTCCATGTACAGGAATGCCTATTTTTGGAGAAGGAATGTAATAAAGAAGAATGTAGAAGTAACTAACTTTGGTCAAGTTTTTCATTTTTTTGGACATTTAAATTATTTTGGAAGATAATAAAAGTAGGAACAAGCATCGCACCATGTTTCAAAACCAGAATTCTGTCACTCTCTGCCTTAAGTAGTCAGCGTTTTATAAAAAAACAGCCAAGTGCGAGTCGGACTCGCGCATGTAGGGTTGCGTACCATTATCGCAAAAAACGGAAAAAAAAACACGTTTGTTGTATGGGAGCTGGGTGCCCCACTTAAATATTTTTTTATTCTGTTTTTAGTATGTGTTGTTATAGCGGCAACAGAAATACATCAGCTGTGAAAATTTCAACTAACTAGATATCACGGTTCATGAGATACAGCCACACATATGAGATGGTGACAGACTGACAGACAGACAGACAGACGGACCATGGAGTTTTAGTAATAGGGTCCAGTTTTTACCCTTTGGAACCCTAAAAACGATTATTTAGTTTATAGTCACAGTGAGTCTCAGCCTGACCTCAGTGTGACTTTGATCAGAAAGATTGCTCCATCGCCTATCACAACACATCATCACTTACCATTAGACCAGGCAGTGGTCAAATGCAAGCCTAGCAAAAGCAAAAAAATAATCAGATTGGAACACACCAATACGCTTGGAAACAGAAATAAGTATACTTACAAAAGTAAAGATTACTTTGTTATACAATTATTTAGAATATTAATTGAATTCAGAGTTCACGGTAAGTTAGTCTAAATATCCAGATAAACAGACTCAACAAAACTTTGCAGTCAAAATATTAGCTCGAATATCATCTCAAGCAGCAGATAATCTTATTAACTAATGAATCTCTAAGGCTCAGCTTAGTCCCTTTTACACTAGAAGAGTTTCTCTTAGTCATAGTCCATGCAAGTCTAGTAGGCTAGAAAACGAGGAACCAAAACTTGAAAGAGATTATGTATAGGGGGAGGCGCATATCCAGTAAGGGACGTCTATCAGGGAATATAGAGATGTTATGATTACAAGCGCTTGCAATGATGATGATGAGACTTGTCATGCCATTTTTTCAAACTGTGATCCAATTATTTTTATTAATATTCTGCCAATTTTTATTTACTGGCTTTTTTAAATGCATTGATCACGTGTCAACTTTTTAAGGTTGTCTGGGACTAAACCGTCTCGACTGTCTTTCCGGTGGAAGCTACTTGAAGGCAAAGGCCTTCAAGTGGAAGGATAGAGATTTTGTATATATTTTTTTATTAGAATACTCAAGGCGAGAGCATCTGTCCGTGTTAACAAGTTGTTATTTATAAATAAGCCAGCATTGAGATGACGATTGAATTTACGAGAACTTTGAGAAGTTCTAGTCGAATATATATTAATTAATATTTTTTATCTTAATAAAAAAATATAAGCACACACTACTATCACCAAACCTGGTACTTTGTTGTCGTAATAAACAATTAACTTTACAGGATGGCGCTTCCGGCCATAAGCAAAAATCGAGATTTTTCTATTATATTCTTGGCATTACGACATCTACGCCCTCAATTTTGGAACGTAGGTATATTGAGGCAAAGACTAAGCTGGCTGCAAAAAAGTTGGGAATCCTAGCAAAGGTGAGACGGTACTTCACGCCGGACCAGCTGTTTAACCGCTATCAAGCGCAAGTTTGTTCGTGCATAGAGTATTGCTTTGGGACGGATCTGTCAGATACCAATTAGATGTACTGGAATCAATTGAAAGATGGGCCAAGGGGCCCATCGGCGGCAATGATGACTTTTGCTCGACCGGTTGGTCGAGTCAAAGTCAAGTCAAGTTATCTACATTGGTTTCGTAAATTTTACGTGATGCTTGCACAAATAAACTTCCAAAAAATGCTGGAAATGGGTTCTGTTGGTTATCTTTTAACACCCTGGCTATTTTTTTTTTTTATATTTTCGATGTACAAAAACGACTTTTCCACATATTTATTATAATTATGTATTGATGATTGATGAACTTAAACGATAACTATAATAATCCTTGTATTCATTCAACATTCAAACAATACAAGGGTCTTAAATATTAGTAAAAAATACTTTACTATAAACAAATTCTAAAGTAATTATTTACGACAAGTCAATAAAGATTAAGTTAACTATACAATATAATGCAAAAAGGTAAGGTTCAACTTAACCGTTTAGTTTAAAATAAACCAACTTGCTCATAAAAATGTAAATGAAGCAAGTTAAGTGTTTGCTTGCATGCAGTTAATTCTATGGTAATGTTTAACTATGCAGAGCAATTCTACGGCGAATCAACAAACTGTTACTACATGTTGTAAACAGGAACTAACAAGGCTTCGCTGTTTAGTTTCGCTTTGAAACATAAATACCTATTATGTGGTATGTTTTCATGAGTTTTTGGATGAGTTTGTGGCTTAGGAAACAATAGGTATAAATGGCCTAGAGTGGTAAAATACAACGGACAAATGATTGTACTTAGTGTATGTAAATTAGAATGCTTTAGAATGAAAAAAATACATTTCAGCAGTAGTAGAGCTCTTTGTGAAGAACATGGCACATATAAGTAATTAACGAATCTACATTTATTGACATTATTATAAAAAAAAAACACGACAGACATCAAGGCGTCCTGATGTGATGTCAAATCTATCATGATTCTCAATGTTATGTTACTAATGAAAAACGATAAACAGTTTATTTCTCGTGTGCATAAGAAGAGACAGAGACAGTAGACTTGAGTATTTGATATAAATTTCGGCTTGATACCTCCACGCGTTCCTGAGAAAAAGGGTTTTGACAGACATACGGTCGACGGCGGTCTTTTACCCTATGTTATAATTTATTTTTTTAAGAAAAATACGTTAAGTAAGTAATTTGTCTGTGTCTCGTCATGCATAATTAAGGCCGTACCCTGACCAAATGCAAATCAGCATGAGATATGAGAATTCCTATTGGCCTAGCGGCAGTGGTGGCGCATGAATTCCAGTAGTGAATACGCCCAGATTTTAGAATAAAATCTTCGTATAATCGAATATTGGTCTTTTGAAAAAAAAAACTTACAAAATGTTCGTTATCAAATTGTCTATCCATTAGTGTTAGTACAAAAAATCATTAATGAACAATTTACGAGGAGATGCATGCTATCAATAATTATTTCTCACTTTTATGGTTTTGTTGGAAGGAGATTAGTGAAACAAATACCTCTTAAAAAAAAACTACACTACCATTTTAGAATCAATATATATTATGTAGAAATTATATGTATTTTTTTTAATAGGTATTTCTTTTTAAATAAAGAGTATATAACTCTTAAAAACTGCACAAAAACGACTAGCGCAGCGTTTTGCTCGGGGAGGCGCCATAAGTAGGTACTTACCATAGACAACGCACCTGAATTTTGAATGAAAATCATTTGAATTTCTGCTGTAATTTATTTTTCAAAACACTTCATTTATCTATTTTTCATCAAAATCAAAAGCATCTCCTTATTCAAGAGGCACTTCTAGAAAGACTTCATTTTCTTAAATCGTTGGCAAGCCCGGAGTTATCGGTCACCTTTACAATGCAATGGCACAAAGGAAATTCTGATTTATGTCGAATTGATAAAACACAAAGTGTATTGATAACTGAAGCGGTTTGTTGGAGATTTATTCTCTTCGTGATCAAAGAAAACGTTTTTTTATAACTATTTACCACTTTTACGTAATTAATCTGAAAGTTTCGAAGAGTGAAGAATGGATGACAATATATTTTTCGTAAAAATTGGATTGGCTTAGAATTCAATACTCTTTGGTTTTCTGTATTTTCTATGATATTCGATATTATTCATCGATGTTCTAACTTGGCTTCCGTGTTCCAGTTTAATCTAAGTGTCAGGTATAGGGGTGAGGATTATGGACTAGTAGGGGTCTATAAATAAGCCAGTAGTAGCTTCTTAGTACATATTATACTAAGTAGCGTTAGGTAGGTACGTAGGTATTTCGGATTAGAGTCAAAGTTACGCTTCTAATATGTGCAAAATCGTGCTTTTAGCCCTACAGCATTTAGCGTAAGATACGCCGAATTTTGCTTACTTTCACGCCCAATTTTGTTTCCTTGCAATTCATGCATGCATTCATTCATTGCATGAAAACTTCGAATTATTGATCTGAAACAATGATCCTGCGTTCGTAAGTTTTGCGTTATCAAAGGATCAGCAAGTGACCCAGAAAGGAAAATGCAAGAAATTTTAAACATTATACCAGTTTTACTTTCCTCTAACTGCCCACTATTTTCCTTATTGCATCATTGACTGGATTACAGCCATTTTTACAATTAAATATAGATATAATTAATTGTCTATATGTTTATAATTCATACTGTTAGCGCTTTAAATATATCACATAACTTAAACAGTGAAATGCAAAAGAAAAAGACCCTTGCAGGCAGAATACGACCTTTTTCTTATTAAAACTATTAAATTATTCACGACATCTCTTCGCCAAATAACCAAATAATTTGATCCAAAGAGACGACGAATAAAACTAATTATTCCTCACAGTAACTGCTTGACCCTTTTATTTTAAAGGACCTTTTAAAGCGAGGTCTTTTTAATGAATTACTTACCTACATTTCGTCAATTCCGCTTCGTTGTTAATTCAGGATGGGGCATACATACCTGGAATTTGATAAAGTAAATGTTATGAAACTTTTGATATAAATAATGGATTCTAGATTTAGAGTTCCTGGATTAGGTGATTTGAAATAAATGTACGAATCTATATTTTCGAAAGCGATTTTCTCAAAACAAAAACCTATCCAAAACACAGTTAGTAGCCCGGGGTTACAAGGTGTTCAGGAACCCGAATTATATTAAAATAATTTCCCAAACATTTAAGAAGTTTATAAGTATCTATCAATTATAAAAAAGAATATCGCTTTAAAGAAACACTTCTGTAAAACTTAATAATACAGGTACCTACGTACTTGGCAAACTTAATAGGAACCGGACGCCCACAATATTTTATTTACATATTTATATTTATTTGTTTCTCCATAAATTTTTACAATTTTGAACATTCTGATTAAATTATTAAAGCTATTATGTTATAAATAAAAATTGAATTTATCTACCTTCCCCTCAAAAAACCCTGTACCCTGCAATTGGATGCCAATTCATAACCTGACTCAGGCCTCGTCAGCTCCACAATAGGCCAATCGGAGTCTGCATGCCAATAGGTTATGAATCTGGCCGCATCGTGTGTTCGATTTCATTCCGGTGGGGAAGATCGGCGGCCATGTTGGATTGAGATGACGGGTGATGAGAATTTTTTGTTGAAGGAAATTAGTGTGGTTGTGCTTCGAGATTATTTTTATAACTATGTAAATTAGAGCTACCATGTTTAAGTTTATAATAAATTAAATAGGTATGAGTAAAAACCTTTTTAGTACAAGCTTTTAATGAACCAACAATTACTAAATGTAATTTCCCAAACACTGGTGCTATCTTGTTTGGTTGAGGAGTTCCGATGACCACGTTCCGGCATCATAATTGGAGCTCCATAGTGCCATATTATTGCATTATTTTCTTAGTTATACAAACATCCAAAGATTAAGCTTAATCTGATATCATGGAAGTATAAAAATGAATTACTAACACAATTTCGTTCATTCGTTCGTTCGTGTCTGGTTACAAAACCGGACACAAACGAACGAAGCAAATTAATATAAAGCTTATAAAAATAGACTTCTTGACTGGTAACTTGTAGTAAGGTACCATGGGGTTCGTACTACGTTTCGCTGCCCAGATCGGACAATAATGTTTTTGAATTTTCTTATCATAAATTTCTCGGTATAAGCTGGATTTTTGACCAGTTGAGGTATCTACAACTTCAGGCAATACGGGTGTGAAGTAATGTTTTATAAAGTGCTTTTCGAGCTTGTTGAGACTGTAACCGGAAGGACGAGGGTTCTCGTAAGTGTTTGCATACATGATTGAAAGTTAGAACGCATCAAAAATATTTCGAACGCCAATCACATACAAACAAACTCACGCATTTTTCCTATGGGGGTAGGAACTGCAGAAGTCAGAACGCACCTGCTACCCCCTACCTGCTGTTTGCGTTTATACATCTAGTTGTACACACGCCGGTTATGAGTACTAATCACCTGGCACTTCTGATAAAAAATGTTAATATAGAGAGTTGCATACCTACATCTGAGTTGGCTACCCTGTATTTTCATAGAATATGGTCGCGCCATCGCCGGCGGAGTTAGGTCAAGCTTTTGTAGGGCAAATACTGAATGAGGGGCCATTGAAGAATGTTATTTTTAGTACACTTTTCCGTTGAAGAGTTTTCCTCTATTTTGAAGTAGGCATTTCTGTAGTGCTTGCATACTTCAGATTGTTGTTGTTAGTTTGAAAGTCAAATGAGTAACTTTTAATGTTTAAGAATGAAAAAAAAATAGATTTATAGCCGGTCGTGATCTTTTTGTTGCGTTATGAAAGATTGTTTATGTCAAGTATCTAATAATAATGTACCTTCATCTTGTTATAAGGAAAATATTTCCTTAACATTACCTATGATAAATACTAACAACAACACTTGCTTAAAAGGAAAACATCGTGAGAAAATTTGAACTTATTGGTTTATAATCAAATCGAACAAAACACAGAATATTGCCATAGCCAAAATTCCAACCTACAAAACCCAAAAATAATAAGTAAATAAGTATGCCTCCAACGCAAATATATTATAATTCCTAATTTCCTACGTGACAGAATTTACTTCGTTCACAGTAATAACACCTTTATTGAGCCGCAAAAGAGCTTATCTTCACGAACTTAACGTTTTCTTGTAATTATTACTGGAAATTTGAAGGTAGTCGAAGAAAATTTCGCCTTTGAATTGGAGGGTTGTCCATGTTTTTGTGTGGGTGCTTGACACTTGGGCGTCGTATCAGGTATATTTTAGGATCCAATAATATCATGGCGCGTTTCGTGTCTCCTTGGATAAAAATAGGCTTCTCCGAAGATAGGTGTCGTAAAGTCAACAAAAGCTTTGTTATATTGGGTAAAAACATGTAGTTGAGAATATCCTCAATTTTATTCATTTAAAAGGTAGCCTATGAAGCTTTCAATCCGTGAAAGAATTTTCGTAAACAGATCAAAACATCCAGAGATAATTTTTACAAAAGTATTGTACAATTTTTTTTACCTTTAAGCTAAGATACAAATGTCACATGTGCTTCTTGGCCCGAAACAACTGTAGGTTGATCAAAAATAGGTTTCATGCAAGGATCGAACCAGAGACCCGAAGCTAACATACTGAAATTACCAAAGTTGAGTGACCTTTACCGACACCCACAAGTAAAAACTTTTAATACCTTACACTTGAACTCACTTGCCGTTTCTAAATACATAACAGTTTTCCTAGAACTCTTCTAAGATTCTTAAACATTTACTAACAAGTGCACAACAACATGAGGAAAACGTAGAAAATACGGAAAGATACCGGATATTCTGAGCGGTTTGCTTAACATAATATAGTAAGGCATGAAATTGTATGGTAGTGCTGTGATTTACTTATGAAAATAAAAGACAGGCCGTACTCTACCCAAACCCATCCTCTGCCGTAAATATCGTACACGTGACCGTTGTGTATGGTGTAAGTGATAATCTTGAGGAGTTTAATAGGTACCTACTCAGCCAATAAAGTTATTCTATATCAGACAATGATGAAATGTTAATGGATTTTACATAGACACTTCAGTTTTCTGCGAGAAAAGGACCAAGAATCGACTTTAACATTGTTAAATTGGTTGTAAAGAACTGGAAAAGAACGTATTTGCATCGGGGAGACCTTGTCTTGGTGGTGTAGCACTTCTGCCGGGGAACCTCAGGGCGGCGTTCTATCTCTCTTACTCTTCGCAGTTTTTATTAACTCAATATCCAATGAATTAATTTCTTCCTACCACCTTTATGCAGATGATCTTCAAATTTACACACGATCTCCTTTTGGTAATCTATCTTAGGCTATCTTGACCATAAATAGTGATCTGGCCCGTATATGCGACTGGAGCAAGAGGCACGGAAACGGTGAACCCTATTAAATCGCAAGTTATGGTGGTGAGCAGTTCAAGGTTGGTCTCAAGGATCGACTGGACGACTCTTTCCCAAGTTTCTTTTGATAACTCTTTTGAATCCTTCAGCGAGAATGTTAAGAACTTGGGGATATTCATTGACAAGAACTTCTCTTGGACTGCCCAGCTACAGAAAGTTAGCCGCAAGCTATTCGCATCTGCTGCCACCTGCCACCAAGATTGCGCTTGCTCAATATCTTCTTCTACCCATCCTTGATTATGCTGATGACAGCTATCTTGACCTCACTGAAGTACAACTTGATAAACTTGAGCGTCTTCAAAATTTTTGTATAAGGTTCATATTTGGTTTGCGTAAATATGACCATGTTTCAGAATTCCGCAAGAAACTCAAGTGGTTGTGCCAATTCGCCTTCGCTAGAATGCTCATATTCTTTCCCTCCTGTATAATATACTATTTTCCCATCTACCACTCTTTACCTCAAAAATCGATTTCAGTTTTTATGTGACTCGCACACGAAAGTTCTTAGGTCATCGGATAACATGAAACTTAAAATGCCAATGCATTCCACTATCTCTCTGGACAATTCTTTTACTGTCCAGGCCGCTCGTCTACGGAATGCATTGCCTGTAACAATAAAACGCGCGCAATCACTACCGATCTTTAAAAGACTGGTGAAGGAGCACTACCTGTCACTGTGATCTTCTTCTTGTTGGAGCTATATTGTTTTCTTGACTGTATATTTATATGTATTTATGTATCTATTTTAGTATTTTATATTTAATGCTTACTATTTTTGTTACTTATTGTTTTATTCAAACTTGCACCAAGTGCAACCCGAGTCCTGTCGTGTCCAGGCTATCTCTCTCAATTCTGAGTTGCCTGGAAGAGATCGCAGAACGCGATAAGGCCGCCTGTTGTATGTTTGTTTTAATTTTAAAGTTTCCGTATGTATTTCTTTTTTATCTTGGTGTACAATAAAATATATGTCGCAAATAGGAGGGCTATCTTGGATAAACACTCGATCTTGTGGGCTTTCGTGGGTATATGCATGCTACAAAGCAGGTAACTTATGCCGATTTGGAGATAGTCCTTGTTCCAATCTTATCAAAGCAGCGAATTCGGCCACCTATTCGTTTCGCTTTCTCTCAACAAAACACACTTTCAAGTTTATAACGCCACACTTTAGGCTATTTCTCAATTATTTCCCTCACAACTCTTTTTTCAACTTTTTGCAAACGCGCTCCCGCGCGTTCCTTTTTCTAACTCTTTCCGACCAAACATGGCGGCAGACTTTGCTCAGGTCGCCATTATCATTGGCTACCCTGCTTTCATTGGTTTAAGAACACCTCGGGCAAAGTTCACAGCTTTTAACATCCAATCAAAATCGAGTATTTTGACATAAGCCAAATAAAGTGTTGTCAATCGAATAAAATCGAACTGAGATTGAATCGTAGGCTAAATGAGGCCAATTAAACAAAACCGAATTAATAAGTTCACATGCGTCATACTTCTCCGTTCTAGATTACTATTCATATACCTTCCTCCTACATATATATATATAAATAAATAAAGACTGCCTGGAAACCAAAAAGATTGACACAAAAGAGGAAGACCTATAATAATTTCTAATGCCTTACTTTGCTGACTTGAAAGGGGCCAATCTGATGAAAAGTGGCCACCGTCACCGCCTATGGATTTCCGCAGTACCAAGAGTACCACAGAAGCGTTGCCTAATTTTTTCGACGAGAAGAGTTGAAAAGTGAAGAGAGTCCTTACTCTCTCCACTTTTCAACTCTTCTACAAAAGCGGCAAAATAACAAATACAAACCGTGTACCCTTAACAATTTTTTTAACCCGCTTACCTCGTATAGCTTATGCACAATATTGTATGCATTCCCGTAGTGAGCCACATCGGAGGGTCAGTTAGACAAATGACGTCATCAATGATGACAAATCGCTGCCACGTCTTAGTTCGACATGCTTTGCCATATTAAATGATACTGTGTTTATGTAGGTCGAAGATATAAGGAAAAGCTTTTGTGTGGTTTTATTTATAAGTAACTGAGGTTAGAGGTGAGATCGCCAGTTTCTCCATGTGAGATAAGTATTCAATTGCAGATTGCAGACTGCGTCTGCGATTTGTGTTTTGGAACGAAGTATACTGTTCCGAATACGGTCTATGATTTTGACTCCGAGAATACTTCGTTCCATTATGTTGCTCGCTGGCAGACTTTTGACGTTTCATTAAAGACCACGTTTGCGCGCCGTAAGTGAGGGTTTGACCCTTGATGGTACATTTTATTCCAATAGATAACAACCGTTGCTATGTTTAAAGACTTCACTCGTCATCGAAAAAGTACATTGGCAACTTACACAGGGAATCGTCCTGTGCGAGATCTACAGGATATTGTAAAAGGTGAAGAAAAAAGTACCTAGATAGAACGTGAGCCATTTCTATCATTAGTTAATTCAAAATTGATCATTAAATACACCTTTAAATAATTGCTGTAAAAACTTGTCCCTTCCAATAGATTTTTATCAAAAACCTATCGTTTAAAAAAATACAACCGACTTCAAAATAAAAACACTACAAAGTGAAAAATAACTTAAATTTCGGAAGTCGGTGTTCCTGCTTTTGTTTTTTAGTTTTTTTTACACCGACTTCCGAAATTTAAGTTATTTTTCACTTTGTAGTGTTTTTATTTTGAAGTCGGTTGTATTTTTGTAAAAAAGTTTTTTTTATTTTTCACTTTTTAGTTGTGGTTCATAATAGACCAGTTCTATAGGCTAGGTACCTATAATACCCAAAGAAAAGACAAAATAGATTAACCTAATAACATGAAACTTGAACAAAACCCATGGAATAAGAGTATACCAGGGTGAACTTTTCACACCTGTGTACCTCTTTAGAGCGTACCAGTGTGATGTTATGTTATGAAGTGGTGTAAACAAACAGAATTGCTATTGCAGCTATCCCGAGTGATTTGCCGTAATTTTTTGAAGAGTTCTGATGAATATCTCCGAAGTTCTTCACCAGATCTTGAAGAAAATTAACCAGGGTCCAGGGACCAGACGACAAGCACCAGCTTTCAAATAAAAAAAGAATCATCAAAATCAGTTCACCCAGTAAAAAGTTCTGAGGTAACACACATAAAAAAAAAAATACAGTCGAATTGAAAACCTCCTCCTTTTTGGGAAGTCGGTTAAAAAGAGACTGCTTTCCGAAACAAAATTTTAACTTGCTTGACATAACGAACAACTGAACCGCAATTTTTCTTTTAATAAGAATATTATTATAACGGTTTGTAAGAAACTCCAGTAATAACACAACTCAGAAACTGGAACATAATCTTATAACAATGAAGTTTCAGAGAATCGAACCTTAACTTTAACGGGTTTACTTCCTTTTTAATTCATTTTTCCTCGTAGAAAATCTATTACATTTTATTCTATGTTTGAAAACTCCTTGATACTAAACTTTTTTAAATTGACTTATTTAAAACTAAACTCAGCTCGATGATCGAGCTCGTAACCAAAAATCACGACCGCGTAACAGAAAGATGCCTATGCGTAAGATTTAACTTTCGAATCATAATTATAGCCTCTGAAAGTACGCCATGTTTAACAACTGTATTGAAAACAAATTCTAATATCAAAGTGCAATAATCTGCTTAGCAAAATCTTAAATTCACTGACAAAAAACACACAGCCTAAAACCACTGAATCTAGAATCATGAGATTTTGCACAAGAGTTCCTTTGGACACGAATATGAGCACTAAGGAAGGAGTTTTAAAACTTCATCACTTAATGGAGTTACAAAGGGGACGAAGTGAGTTGTACCGATGAGAAATCTCATCACCACATGGTTGGTTCAAGATAACCCCTATAATAACATCCCGTTACTTTTAATAACAGCAAACATTAAAATCAAGCTTAACATAAGACCCAATACTTTTCAATGAAAACAGCCAAGTTTGCAAGAAACTTTCTAGTCATAACCCGGCTATGTCCCACTGCAAACTGAGACATAATCCTATTAAACTAAAGCCTGAACTTGCTGGATTAAAGTTTAGTTTTATTATTATTACTGTTCAGATGTATGGAATATTAAGTGTAGGGTATTAAAGGGATAGTGGGGCAGGTTTCTTGCAGGGGAAAGCTTAGACTAAGGCTGTGCGTAGACCTGAGTCAAGACTACGTTTGATCACACTATAATATATGATTTGATACTGCACAGAGAGACTCAAAAGGCCTACTAGACAAAGTGGCTTACCTATACTCGTATAATATATTAGAGATAATGATTGTGCCAAAATGTCATGTAGTTTTTCAAAAGACAAACCATTAGTTGACAGGCGTCATCGCTGATTAAATTCACATCTTCTATTCCCCCATTCCTCAGCACTCAAATTGCGTAACAGACACAGCATGGCAAATCCAATTTTTTTAAATGCTCTTTGTCTCATTTTGGCTAGGTACTGAATTAGCCTTAAGAGGTCGAATGACTCTGGTGTGGCGACCGCGTACCGGAAGAAGCAGCGTTGGAAGCAGCGTCCACCCACTAGGTGGACCGATACACAGGACCGGTCGATATGGCGACGCTTGGGATAAGCCTTTGTCCAGCTGAAATGACATATTTCAGCTGAAATGATTAAAGCGTGCAAACAGTCTTATTTTATTTGCAAGGACTGCAAAAAAAGTAATAAAATACTTCTAAAGCCATTCAGAAAAACATCAAGACCGTTTCGATTCAAACCGGGTTGTACAATCTCATTAAAGTAGTATGAAGTTCCTCGAGATTGTTACAGTGTAGTGGTAAAGTGCTGCGACTTGTGCCAGAGTCGTTTTATGTTCGTTTAATACTAGCTATTTCTGTGGCGCCAACCGCGGTATTTTTTTAATTTCCAATGAAATACAATGAACCTTTGAAATAACTTTTTTATGTTAAATAAACATTGATTAGCAGTAAAGATAGCCCAGTCCTTCTCACAAACAGGAGGCTTTGCACCCTATTCCGCATACCTCTATAGACTAAAAAGGATAAACAGCTAAGTTAAGAAATTCCCTAGAGATCCCCCAAAAAACTGCCCAAAATAAAAAGGTTTAGTTCTCAATCTAGCACATTTACCTAACTAACAATACGAGTACCTAAATAACGGAACCGTTACCCGGAGCCACCGGAACACTCACCACCCACACACTCACCAGTTGGTACTTAAGAACACAACATCGAAGCAATCAGGAGTATTACCTAATGAATACCGAAGCTAGCGGGACTATTACCTAATGAATACCGAAGCTAGCGGGAATCATGCCTAATAACTGCTGAAACACGCCAGAGTATTCCCTCGTGGCTGAAGTTATCAGTGTTATGAAGACTGTTTTAGTCATTAAGGTAATTAGTTGTTAGAAATAACCGGGATTTTATTTTCTTTTGTTATTTTCTGAAATTTGTTTTAGTTTGAATGGTCGCATAGGTTGTTAGAAACTTGTTAAAATGCTCATTATATTGTTAATAGCCTTCAAAATGTTTTATATCAACTACACTAATAGAAACGAAAATGCTTTATCCTTTAGTTTTCAGGATGGCAAGTTTCAGCAAAGCCTAACTCTAAGTCTCTTTCATGCATCCATAATGATCTTTCAAACTAAATAATTGCCTCATCAACTAGTAAGTGTATTCACCCCAAACGATTAGAACTACAGACCACCGTGACAATATGGAACATAATTCAGCACCAAATTCCGTGTTTAATTGCGTCAACGGCTTTATTCAGGGTAAGCAGCATAAGCGATTGCTGAAGCGGGAACGAGTTTCTAAAGAACGCAGTTTGCGTTGATAGTGCGGGGCCTCTATTGACATTCATTCTATTAGCAATAGCGCTTGTCAAAAATTTAAAAACGACATGTGCTACAAAATTTCACGTGGTCAATTCCAAGTATTTTACATTTCGACAAAAGCTAACGCCGACTTTGTCTAGATGCCCAGGTAACTATAGCAGGGCCTAGCGCGATGGGACTGAGCAATGACGCAATTTCTTCACCATATCTCTAGTGATGCGCATTCAATCTTTTCAAGGCCTATAACGCTTATCGCAACGGGACTGAGTGACTAAGCTAGCGAGCGACCGTCTATTGTGTTACCCTGAGGAATCACGTCTAGCCTCTACTGCCCGCTACAACAACTCCCGATCACTGTGACATCCATATCGCGCCCGCACCCGCCCCTGCTACTATGCCTAGGCCATCGCTCATTCACTCTGGACTTCAGCGTTAACTGCGTCAAAGGAGAGCGAATAATTTTGTCCACATAGCTCGCGAAAGTCAGTTTAACTTAAAACTTTATGTTGGCATAACTTTCTGCACTAGTTTATATGACAAACGTGCTGCTGACATGTGAGACGGATTTAGTTCAGTGTATACGAGCAATTGTAGTAAAATTTAGTAGCGGGAGTGAGATTGGATGGGAGAACATCAGAGACTCTTGCCTCAAATTAAAATTGCAACTCCACATTGCAAAGCCCAAACGTAGCCAGGTTTTTTATCGTAGGACAAAAGCGGACTCGGTCAGTAGTCTGTAAGAAATCAAATTCCAGAGTTCGATTTAATCTTGATGGTGGCTTGGAACACTCCGTGAGACGCTGCGCTGTACCAATTTAATGTGACAGCATTGTGGAAGGTGGGGTCATGCGCAGTGAGTAGAGAACTAAGATGACGGCAGACGCCATCCAAATTGAGCTGTACGCAAGAATTATTCATATCAGATTTTAGTGAACATGTTTCGAAACGAGTTGGCACATCGCTTTAAAATACTTTCCTATGTAGTTACCAAAGTATGCAACAGTGCGATCACCAAGTACCCAAACATGCTACTTAACACCCCACAAAAATACTACCACCCATCCTCCCAAACAGCTGTAACATCCTCAATCCTTTCCCTGTAAGTACTTAAGAGTGCAACTGTTAAATTATCTTGTCATCAAACAGTGTTACTTAACACCCTACAAAGCACTACCATTCTCCTTAACAGCCTATTTTGATACACTCAACCCAGCTATAACTAGCTTCACCTATCATCTAGCCAGTACCAGCCGCGCACACATTCACACAACTCCCTGATCGCCCCTCTATCCAGCACTCTCCTCATTTGACGCACAATTCTACTAAAAGAAAACGAAATGGAGCTGCAAAACGCATACGAATGGCGGATTATAGTGATGGAGAGAATTAGAGATAGAGGCTGTGATTAAAACTGGAGGATAAATTTATTGTTTCTTTTTACTGAACTTAAAAACGAGTTTTTCCTATCCATCTTCCTACATGTTATGTTGTCACAAACGAATGAAATATCAGGCTCAAAGACCTTTTTATGGAGATAAAAAAGAAACCGGCCAATTGCGTGGCCGACTTCGCACATTTAGGGTTCCGTACCAAACCGAAAAAGTATGTTTGTTGTAATAGAAAAAACAGGCCAAGTGCGAATCGGACTCGCGCACGAAGGGTTCCGTACTTGGTAAATTGCGGTTTACAATTTATGATGAATTACTAGATCTCATTGAAACCAATTTTCAGTGGAAGTTTACATGGTATTGGACATCATATATATTTTTTTAGTTTTATCATTCTCTTATTTTGGAAGTTACAGGGGGGGTGGACACATTTTACCACTTTGGAAGTGTCTCTTGCGCAAACTATTCAGTTTAGAAAAAATTATATTACAAACCTCAATATCATTTTTAAAGACCTATCCATAGATACCCCACACGAATGGGTTTGATGAAAAAAAAAATTGAGTTTCAGTTCTAAGTATGGGGAACCCCCAAAATGTATTTTTTTTTTCTATTTTTGTGTGAAAGTCTTAATGCGGTTCACAGAATACATCTCTCTTACCAAGTTTCAATAGCATAGTTCTTATAGTTTCGGAAAAAAGTGGCTGTGATATACGGACGGACAGACAGACAGACAGAAATGCGAATCCATAAAGGTTCCGTTTTTGTCCATTTGGCTACGGAACCCTAAAAATGAGGGTGTTTCAAAGAAAAAATCTGATTTATCAATATATTGGTATTTGTTAGTAAAATATACATAATAATAAAAATTGTCATCAAATTGCAAGTTCATAGGTCAATTAAAGTTAACAAACTCTTCGGAACAATATTTTTTTATAAAAACTGATTTTGGAGCCTTCTCATTCTTTTTTTTTCCAAAATTTTTTAAAACAAAAAATACAATTTGTCTACTCAACGAGTTGTAAACAACGATACCCTACTCGATGGTGAAAGTAAATTTTTTTTTCACTCCCCTTGTAGCTGTATTTACTTTTAAATGGTTCAAGCGTAATTTTATACACCATAAGGGACTCAAATAAACGAGCTGCATTCAGAATCATCAAACTAACTAAAACTAACAACAAAGTGAAAATACTGAAAATAAGTTCCATAACAGGCACATTTATAGCTACCATTTTAATTTTTACCTATTTCAAGCCAACAGACATAAGCAAGTGCTTATCAGTATCAGAAAGATAAAGAATATTTTTAAGTATGTGAGAACCATGTTCCTATTTATCAATTTAATTAATTTACCTGTTAATGCTTTTATTAGTTTATACTTGTACGTAGTGTTATTTTTGGGAGCATCGTCCTCACATATATGAATTTATTAATGTATGTACTAAATATTGTAAAACACCTATTTTTTTAAAAGAGTAAGAATGGAGTTTTTTTTGCGTTCTTCTCCATAACAAGCTACTTTTCCGAATGCACGGTAGAATCAATTTTTATAACTTGTTATATGTATGACGTTCAATAGTGTCACTTACCGGCCCAATTGAAATAAATATGTTTGACTTTATTAGAACGTTATATTTGACTTAAACAAGGTCAAGTTTGTTTCGACTTGAAATATCATGTACTTAGTTTATTTGAAAAATGGTTAGTGATTTTGAGACCGATGAAACCAAAACAACACACAACACAACACTGACAACATTGATTAGGCCCATGGTTATCACGGTGTCCATACTCTATCACTGGCTAAAATAATGTCAATGGGAAAAGTTGATTCTACCAAAAATATATATTGTAATATTCGTCCGACTCTAAAGACCAGTACGAGTATTACTCGTAGGCTGCACGTTGGAAAACAATTCCTTTTAAACCGCTCATTTCTGTTCCCGCCCTAAACCCTATTCGTTTCATTAACAACAATGTGTTTAACCGTTTACTTAGAGGGTACTTACTTAGCAATTCGAGAACATTCGTACGCGAATCTAGGTGCTACTCATATCATAAAATGTTACGCTTTATTGTACTAGCAACGTAAGGGTTATATGTCCATGAGTTTGCGTGAAATCCTAAATGGTAATGCAATATATGTTGAAATACTATCGTATCAAAACAATTTAGAGGGTTTACTTTCATTGGTACTTCAGTTTTATCTGGATTCAGCAGAGTATATATTGGCTTGCTAGCCAAGCTTTATGGATATGTTCATCAACAAATGTTGTGCCCATTGCTGCGACACAGGCCACCTCTCTCGTAAGAGAGGGCCTTAATCCACCACGCGGTTCCAGTACGGTTGGTATGCTAGAAACAAGCACACCAATCCAATTTATCATATGAAATAGTTTCACATATATGACATATTCACCAATAAGTAAGCATTTCCTTTCACAGTTTGTCCCGGTAACCTCAGGAACGTGAACCTAAATATCCACTTAAGGCTGTCAAATAAACTCTATGGATATACCCAAACCCTTTGGAGACATTGTCATAATCAAAGTGCATAGGAAATTGGATGTCTCAGATTTGTGTAACCAAGCAAGGTGCCCGTCTTGTTGAGTGCCCTTACCACCGTTACCCTTAGTTGACATAGGGGCGCATTAAAACAACTTCATTACTTATCAGGGTCGATACTTATGTTAATGTACGCACATTTACCGCCGCACCCTGGTCACGTCTGGCAATGACCACCTCGCTGAATGGCTAATATTTTTACCATTGCATGAGCTATCCTTTGTAGGTTTTGCCCTTGCGAGAACAGAAATTACCATCTATGATACCCGCGCAGTAACCAATATTACAGTTACACTATATCTTGCAAATAACCATAAAATACAAAATAAAATTAAGTATGTATTGCAGACAACAGCATCAATTGGGTACACCTTACGCATTAAACCCTGTAGGCAGTTGGGACCAAGCTGGGACCTTGGACCTTAGGACCAATCTCATTTTAAGCACGAAACATTTTCCTTAAAATTTCCACCATCTCTACCCTCATTCCTTACACCATCCAAGATAATCTGACGCCTCTCACGCACAGCGATAAACTGTACATAAGAATGGCGATATTCAAGAGGCGAGGACTGTTTCAAATTTGCCCAAATCTCCAGGTTTAGAGGTGACGAAGATTCTTCTGTTTACTCAAAGATTATACTATGAGCTTCTGAATAAATATTCTTCTAATAAAAGGCTTTAGGTTTAGGCATAGCTTGGGTTGAAACTATATTTTTCGGCAGGGTTTTAGGAAGATATGATTTAGATTTGCATTAGGAATAACAGTTTGTTCAGAGAGATATAGTTTGAAAAACAAGCTGGTCCGAGCAACACATGTGTTAAAGCTGTATAACTACATGCGCATGGCACCGCGCGCACAGATGAGTTGAACTATCTATACCTACTTTGTATGGAGCGATAGCGGCCTATCTCTCCTCCAAGATTGAGGTCAGATTGCCTGACTTCTGACTATGCATAACGACGGTCAATGATCTTCTAAATTGAAAATCTAGTAACACATAGTTATTGCAAATGCACCTGACTGCTGGCAAGTAAACTCAATGTTGTGTTCAGCTTACCGATGTTATGCCATCATAAAAAACAAATTTACTTTATGATCCAATGTATTAAGGTATCCTATAAATAAAAAAAATGTTAATTTTCCCAGAAGTAAAAGTCCACACATGAGAAAAATGCTCACAAAAATTACTCAACGAAAATGTTTTGGCTCAAGAGTACACCGGTGGAAGTATGAAAATATGAAATAATTTGAAGCTTTTAATATTCAATTAAATGGCTGCGGCCCCGAAGTTATTTAATCAGTAAGTTTAACAATGACGTGATCAAATATGGTTTCGCGAATGGAGTTCGTATTTATTTTGCTTCCAAAAGAAAGCTGCTTTTGTAGCTGTTAAACGGGAATGAGAAAGGCAGATTTATAACGAGAAAAGAGAAGTTGTAATGACAACTTAGTGTTAGATGTTACCAAACCAAACGATTGATCAATAGTAGTAGAATGGATCAGTGGACTTCGATCGATAGATTTTACTTAGTCAAATCTAACAGAAAGAAAGAAAGAATGAAAAATATTTATTTGTGACCCGCACAGGAGACACGAGATAAGAAAAACACAAACAATAATAAAAAATAAAAATAAATAACCCCGTGCGAGACTAACACTGCTATTTATCGATTGGTGTTAACACACCAATCGATAAATAATACACACCATCAAAACGTTTTTTAAAAAAAGAAAAAAAAAGAAAGAAAAGAAAGACGTATGGAATTTGCTCTTTACGTTACCTAGCGCCTTAAACACTAATTCAAATCCATCTTACCATAAAAATCATAACTCATAACGAAACTACATTAAGTAAGTCTTTGTATAACATAATTAAATAATAAAAGAGAACATAAAATATACCCTTTGCCCAAATAAAGCTAAGCAATTTCCTTTACGTCAAAATTTTTCAGACCTGAAGAATTTGATTAATGAGTTCTACTGCCGAGCAGGCTTTAGGTAAAAGGTGTCGACGTTCTTGTCTGCTTAACTACACAAAGGACACTAACTACGATAAACCTTAGCTTTTATACGTATATGTATATATCGGCATTTCGTGGTGAAAGACCAGAGAATTAATGTACATAAGTACAGAAGGACCCATTTATAAAATAAATGTTGATTAAGGCACGGCTTATACCAAATACAGGCAGTATTTAGTTATTTTATTATATTAACCTTCTTCTATTAATTTATTGACTCTACTTTCGTCCAAGAAAAATACAGAGATGCTTATACAGGACTCGTCTAGTTTTAATATTTCGGCGCTTTTCTATGAGTGGTTACTGTTTATTCTGGCTTTCAGGAGTTGCAGTGGAAAAATTAAACTACTTTTTAAAAATATGTAGGTATACAAGAACTGGCCACTGCGCACAGACTCGAGCCAGTACTTCTACTTAGTATCGATGCCATGCCAATACTTAAATTCTGTTATATACTTAAAACTGAAAGAATCACTAACCTTGAAAGCATTATCTTATAAAAAAACGATAGGCTCCGGGCACTTACCAAATTGAACATTCTATTTACTCAACTCAATGTGTAGTATAACCCCCAGCAAGAGTACACCTTTATTTTAAACCGTCTGACATTTAAAATGAGAATGCCCAGCCTGAAAATGGCTCGTCTGAATTCTAAGGCCGGCTCTGAGGTTGAAAATAGTGCTCGGACATTCTGTAAACATAGGCTTAGTGATCTTCGCCGAAGTTACTTGGTAAAGAAAAACTAAGTGGATGAGAATGTTTCATTGTGTTTGGTCTAGACTTTAGTAGATAGTGTTTTTGGTCGTAAGTGTATGGGTCTGTCACTTGGTCGAGGTTGAAGTTTATTTTATCTATTTAATGGGATAGACTTGGTTTACTTTTGTGGATTTTATTAGGGTTTTCTTGACTAGTTTTGGGCTGGACGGAGTAATTGAATGTTATGAGGCAACTTAGAACTTAAATTCAAGTAAATTGATACTAAGAATGCTTAAGAACTTTAAGTTTTTTCTGAAATTTTATAGAAACCACTTTAATATTAATAATGAATGTAGTGTGATTTGTTCCATGTTAATAACTTACAATTTTAATTAACTCCAGCTGACTACGAGATCAAAGGCCTTATCGGCCTTATCGTTATTTAATTTAATATGATCTAAAGATAAAAATTCGAACATTTTAAAACAACCACACACGAAAACTGTTGTTATCTGTCACCTACAGTCTAATTTTTTTTTTATGTATCACTATAAATGTCGTGTGTCCTCTCAAATATTGAAATACAAAAATATTTCAGCCAAAAACTCAAAAAAAATTCGCCGAGTAAATTCAATGCAGCCGACCAGAAGGCATTGAATAACATAACTTTGGAAAACCGATCAAAAACAGCAATATCTGCGCTGTAGATCGCACCTAGTAGAAAAGTTTACAAACAACTTATGGATTCGTGATGAATAGAAACATCAATCCAGAAATGAAAAATCTGGCATACATTTTCAGATAGCGCTTTATTCGATTTTTGAACAGAGTATTTAAGATGGAAAATGGAGGATGAACAGTTGGTTTGGCTCTGTACTTTTGTCATCAGCTGCCTAGCCTTTTTTCAATTTTGTTTGGATCGGCTTCCAATTTTACTGAATGCAGCTTATTATCAGTTTTTATATGCAGTGACTGCTTCTCTGATCTCCACAATCGAGTCACTGGGTAACACGTTACCTCTTGGCAAAACCAGTTTTCATAGTGTCAGGCTTTATCAAATAAATTCTAAGCAAATCTGAACAAATATCTTAAAATCACTGACTGATGAATCTTGTAACAAGAGATTGTTTTAAAAAAATACGTAAGCAAAATGAAGGATCTTCGAAAATCCTATAGGGTTTTAATTAAGAATTAAAGATTTATAAACTTCTTCAATTTAAATAACAAATATAGTTTGTGGAAACATTTAAACAAGGAAAAGCAGTATCATTTTACGTTTTCGTGCAATTTACCCAATTTGCTGAGGCTTGATTGGAAGAATAAATGCGATTCGCAAGTCTCTTTTGTAAATAGTTTTTAGAATCGTGAATAAGGGATAAGAGTAAGAGATCTATGATGATGATCTCAAGAAAAATACGAGCCGATCCGTGAAATTTATAAGGGATTGGAGGACTTAATGCGATTTACAAATCTCTTTCAATCAACATTCAATAAATATTTATTCTGTCAATATCTGTCAACCCTCATCTGAACTTGCGCTCCACAATACAAGTTCAGAGAAATTGATACCGATAAGAGGTTATACATGGAAAAGCCTTTGAAGAAATTTGCATTCAGTAGGACTTATCTAGTGGACGTTTGTTTGTTGTGTTGGAACTCACTCACGGAAAAATGAAAGGCTTTCTTTCACATAATTTAACGTTGCGAGAGTATCACAGGACACCGGATAGATTGTGAAACTGTCCACTCTTTGACAATGTCTCAAAAAGGCACGGACGACAGGGACGTACGTGTTTTTTTGACATGGAATCAAGGTCTTCTGGAATCACACTACTTTTTATTCCATTTATTGTACCTTAAGGGTACACTAGTCGACGGACGAACTATTTTGTGCGCGGGGTTAAAATGCATTTTATATCAACCGAAAACACGTGCGGAAGAGATAGATGCTGTTATGGAAGCTAGTTTGCGTACGATTGCACACTTTTGCAAATTTGTAGCGTAATAGATAATTGTATAGGACGAAACCGAGAGCGCGAAATTTTATAAACAGACCTTTGACAGTCTAGATCATGAAAAAACTACTTAATCTATATGTTTAAAATAAAATTAATTGCATTGTTGAACTACTGTATGGAGGCCGTTTTGCAAATTTCCGTCTTTTTATGGTATTTATTTGCGCCTAAAAATGCGTTAAAATTAGTGTCGGAATGATGCGCTTTCGACGCTCATAACTTTCAAATATTTTCTTTTTTTACTTTTTCGCTTCCATACAGGGCTAGATAATGATGAGACAAATTGATATCACTTTTTATTTTGAACGTAAATCGTCAAACAGTGGCATAATCCCTAGACTACGTTTGTATGGAAGAATTTTCGACTAGTGTAACCATAGTGAAAAGTTCTGTAAACAGTTCATCGAGACTTTATCATGTACGTACTTTCGGTATTTGCATTGCGCATGCGGCATGATGTCCACTGAAGTCCACTTAGGGCAAATAACGAAAGATAAAAACTTACTTTTTCATGTTGTTTTTTCAATGTCCACCAAAAAAGTTCTAGAGAGATTTATTTATTTAATCTCCGTGAAATTTCCATGCTTGGTCTTCTGGTCCGTTACCAGAAGACCACTTGAAGAAGATAACGAATCCTCAATTCTAAGCAAACTTAATTATAACTCACGATCATTTTTCAAGTTCACCAAGAAAATTAAAATTCGAAATAATTCTTCTTGTATTTTGACGGAACATCTCAGCATTGCTATTCAAAAGAAATATTATTTTAAATAGCATTTCCCTGTCAAGGAAATCAAGCAAAACGGGTGAAGAAAATAGTCTAATTGAATTGAGAATTAAATATTTTTGCCGCGTTTTTATATGATCTTGGATGAGAAACGGGAGAGTATACTTTGAGTCTAGACTAGACCGTCAATTACGCTATCACGTTTCCAATTTACACCTATTTCTAAAGCTTTATATTTTTATACCCTGCCAAGTTTTAGACTTGTCTGTAGGTACAGATAACCCGTTCTTTTATCCATGTCTTACATAACCAATTTATTTTTCACGGCTTTGCTCTCCGTATTCCAGAGAAACTATGTATTCTTCCAAGATAAAAAGTACTTATAACGTACTTAGCGGCATTTAAGTTTTCTATCAATGAATGAATTATCATAGTGACTGCTGCCAGTTTTTTTTTTGTAAACAGACATATACTTCATAGGTAATATTTAGTATATAGGTAATATGTAGTATAATTAGTTTCGATTAAATAGACACCAAAAAACTTAAACTCTCCAACTAAAAAATACACAGCAAATTTCCACTTTATCTCCAAATATTTTTTAAAGAAGACAGAAAAATGGCTGCCTTATTAAATAAGGAAAGGGAAGAAAGTGGCCGCGATACTAGCGGAGTACTGATGAGGTTAATAGATGCTACTGTTTTGGTAATTAGTTATCATTGGGGCAAGTGTATTGCCACCAACACAAAATCCATAATCCGGGCTAATACTGAGAAATGCCAGATGGATAGAATAGCCGACGATTCCCGGGTACCCAGAACCTCATTCTCAAATAGTTACAAAAATACTGCCACAAAAAATAACACAAAAAATTCAAAGTGACGATTAACAAGTACAATCAAAGATAAAAGCAGTATAGTGTTGTAACAACAAAAAATAATTGTACAATCTCACGTAACGCGTTGTACTGTCGCGGAAACGAGCGTACCCAATGACGCTATGCACAATATGAAACAATAATGAAAATAAATGAAAACTTTCTACTGTCAATAGAAAGCACGCATAATCGAATATCAACCTTCTCTAAAAAAATAAGGTTGCAATTACAATGTTAAAGTTTATTGCTACATAGATTTATTCTTCGGTCTGGAAATCAAATAAATGTGTACCAGCTGTTTATGTTTCGGCACACGTTAGGATGTTAAATTGTCGCGTATGTCGAAGTGAACGATTGTGACTAATTATGTAAGACATTACTTTGTGGCTCAATGACTGCACTTCAATAGGACAGTAACTGAGATGGCATTTGTGAAAATGACGAAAAAGCGAATATACATCATATTGTAAAGGGGTAACAACCATTGCGAAGTAACTTAGATTCATCTGAATCAAATTTCAACTTCGCAATGGTTGTTACCATCTGCATCTAGGTAGAATCAAATAGGACTGACAAGAAGTTGACAAAGAAAATCAATGAATCTATCTTGGCTTTTCCCAACATATGTTGGGATCGGCTTCCAGACTAATTGCATGCAGCTGATCTTACACGGAGCGACTGCCTATCTGACCTACAAAACACAGTTACTTAGTACCTTACTCGATACTCCTTGGCATGAGTGGTGATTTATTGTCTGGTTTCCGATTACACGTTAAGACTGTCAAAGATCTACAAATTATTTGCTTTCTAAGGCATGAAGAAGTAATGTTTGGTTTGTTATGGATCCAAGCGACCTCGGCAAGCATTGCTTAAAGTTTGAGATAAAACTGTGAACTGTTACTATTACGCCACGTGCTCTTTGTTGTTTGGAACTCACGTCCCCAATAAAATATAGCATAGTGTTATGGTGCAGGTGAGCAACACCATGAAAATTAAAAGATTTAAAAAAGTTTTCAAACATCAAAAGCCAAGACTCAGCGAAACGAATGCAACAAAGATTAATGTGATTTCATTTGTTTTGTTTCCTTGTATCTGAAACGTGTGCACACCGAAAACGGTGACGCAATCTGTTTTCCCATACATTTATGTGAAAAGTTTAGTTTTAAAACAAACATTTAAAAAATTAAGCTCTTTCAAGATTTTTATATTTAGTAAGATAGATTTTACTACTGAAAAACAATATATCACGGGAATTTAACGATATGATTTCGATTATTTATTTACCTATTTAACCAGACGTTCCAGATTCCCGTGATATACTGTTTTTTAATTATGAAACGCGAAAGTTTTAAAGTTAAGATTTTACTACTATTTCGCTCAATTTTTTTTTGTCCTTTTTGAGAGCTTTATTAATATCTGTAAAACTATGGAAACTCCCTGAAAATAATTGTAAATCGCCTTAGGGTTGCATGTCTTAATATGACAAGGTCTATCTGTTTAGGTGAAGGTTAGTTAATTTTAGCCATAGTGAAACTCCAATATACTGGGAAATGTTGCCAAGTGGTAAATTTATTTCTCCGACTTTACCTACTGAGATAGATAGCGTTTGCCTCTACAATTAAGACCAATATTTTTAATAATTATTACAATATTATTTTATGCAAATGCCATTAATCTATAGAGGTATCCGGCACAAGGTGAATAGTGCCACATCCTCCATTGAAAAGGTGAGCTCCTCCAACCAGTCAGGTGTTGTGTCTGACGGACAACTGCCCGATGGTTGTTGTCGGGCAGTGGTATCATGTGTTTAAATCGCGCGGACAACTTTGATTGCACGATTTAGGAAGTGTGACGTCAGGTCTTTACTCTTTTTGTCGTTCGTACGTCCCGATTCTGATAGATGCCGCAACTAAACTCCACAATTTCATTATCTCATATCTTCCCGTGGGTGTCATAAAAGGCGACTAAGGGACACACCAGAGAACGAGCAGTAGCGTTCTCTGTGCACTTTAATAACTAACTGCGATCGCCAACCCACCTGCGAAGCGTGGCGATTACGGCAAACCCTCCAAACCAAAATTACAAGCACAAGGAAAAAACGGCCCCGAGTACCCAGCAGCCCGTCTACCCTCGACTACGGTAGCTGTCGAGGCGATGGCGTGGCGTGGACCCGGCTACCCCAATAATCACTGACGACTGGACCTGGCAACGTAGAACACGCAAACACTCCGGACCGACGAAAAGATGGCCGAACTCGAGGAAGAATTGAGCAGGTTACGATGGAGCATTATAGGATTATCTGAAGTCCGAAAACAGGGGGAGGACTCGATAATCCTCTCTCTAATACAAATTGATTGTAGCTAGGTTAATCTTTGTTGATTGGTTTTTTGGCGCCTCCTCAAAATGCTAGACTAAATTTTTATTTTTTTTGGCGCACGGGCAAAATTATAAATAGGTTTCCAAAACACGTTTTAAAGCTCTTTGTGAATGTGCTAACCTGTGGAACAAAAACCATCTTTCCTATTTCACGGATTCTGCGTTACATTCTGTTGTGATTTCAACACATGAGATATTTCAGCTTTATCTCTAGGATATGATAAATTTGATGCCATAACACTAGTTGTAA
The DNA here is from genome assembly GCA_948252205.1 of Orthosia incerta. Classification (NCBI taxonomy): domain Eukaryota; kingdom Metazoa; phylum Arthropoda; class Insecta; order Lepidoptera; family Noctuidae; genus Orthosia; species Orthosia incerta. The sequence continues at coordinate 19,556,217 of OX411761.1, forward strand.
TGTCTTAATCCTCCTTGCATGACATGGATTGCTTGCTTGTTATCTTAACTGACATTACAGAGAGGATAACTGTTTATTTTGTAGAAAAAGAAAAACCGAGCCGATTTCGAGAATTCGTTCAGTGATACAAAGCATCACTGACCGAAGTTATCGCCGAGTGTCATAGCTTTTATCTAAAAAAAAAAACACGCCCTTCTACATAAGGGGATAATATTAGAGATTTTCCCTTCAGCTTTATTTTACTTTCAGTAGTTTATGCGTAAATCTCGAAAGCACAGTATTGATTTAATTCCATTATATCTCTCAAACTATTCCACATCTTTAGCCTGAAGTGTGGGTTTGTACCCACACTTCAGGCTAAAGATGTGGAATAGTTACAACAAGTTAGGATTAAATCTGATCTCGCAGTTTACGTTCCAAAGATGGCGAGATAGGGCAATACATTGAACGTGGTTTAAGTTTAAACTAAAGTTAGAGAACTGTTAGTGGAATTAGATATTAAACTTTATTTTAGTTAAATCGCTGGATACTTGAATGTTAATTTTAGAGGAATTTCGATGATTAGGGTTATCGGAAATGGTTAGAGGAGAGAATAGTGTTTAATGATATTAGTTGTGTGCAATTTGGTTGACTATTATATAAAATGGCTGCTCTATAAAGCTCTAAAGGTCACGTTACTTCTAATACTACGAATTATGACCTAAAAACCCTTTCACAAACAATGAAAGAAAAATCCAAAGACACACGAGAATCATCCAGCGTAATGGCCTTACACAATGACAATACCAATCCTATTTACTCTTATCCGATCTAAAGCCAGTTCTGTACCCTCACGACTATGAGATAACACTTCTTTGCCACTAAAAGTGTCACAACACTGATCCAGCATTTTATTAAGTGCATTACAAGCGACTCAGAACGCACTTGTGTGGAAAGAGATGAATTATTCCGAAAACGTTCGTGTAATTTATGAATATACGTGCTTTTTCGTGTGTGGAGGAAGTTATAAGTGGAGGGTAAGAACAACATATTAAACAGTTTGGGAAAAACTTAGTTAAAGAGATAGATCAATTGATATTTAAGACTACCTACTCATTTTTCTAGTCGCGCTTTATGTTACTTATTAAATACACATTTTCATTATGTAGAAGTATATAATTAATAAGCTGTACAATGAAAGATGAATGTCACACGTCGTCAACATGACAGGTATGGATTCTAGGTGGCCAGTATATAACAGTCCTCCGCCGCGATTCCTAGCTGCCGCACACCCGGGGCCGGCAGCAACTGCTCCAGGTGTCTGCGCCATATAACGCCACCGTCAGTTCGCACTTCATAGTGCAGATTACCGAAACGACGCATTATCGTGCCGAACTCCCATCTGCGTCTCTGGTCGGAGTATGCTCTGGCCTGCACTCGATCACCTACGGAGTAAGCTCTGACAGGAGGCGGTGTGTTCTCTGATCTGAACGCTGTCGGTGCAGTTGAATCCCTGAACATCACGTGTAGCTTAGTTCTAACGTCCCAATTGAACATTAGTCCATAGGGAGTATGTCCATCCTGGACTGGTGTGCGTCTGAGCCGAGTTTTTAGCACAAGGAGCTTATCCGTAAGGTTGCCCCTCTCCCCCTCCATTGCACGTAGTGCTTTCTTAATAGTTTGCACGTAACGTTCAGCCTGACCGTTAGTTGCTGGGTGGTACGGAGCTGACGTCAAATGTGTTACTCCACAGCTGGTAAGGTAGGTTTTAAATTCTTGGGATACAAACTGGCGTGCGTTGTCTGATACCAGTGTGTACGGTATGCCAAATGTGCAAAATAACTCCTTAAACTTAGCAATGCACCATGCGCTCGTTGTGGTCTTTGTGGGAAAAACTTCAACCCACTTTGTGAATGCATCTACGACTATTAGAAGTTGGTGTCCTAAAACAGGTCCTGCAAAATCTATATGAATTCGTTGCCAGGGGCCGCTAGGTTGTTCCCAGTGGTGTAGAGGAGCTTTTGGTGATTCATTCTGTTCTAATCGGCACGCTCTACAAGATTTTACCTTGTTCTCAATGTCCATGTCAATATTTTTCCAGTATATGTAGCTGCGTGCTAGCAATTTCATTTTAAGTATACCGATATGTCCCGCATGTAGTTCATCAAGAACTCGATCACGTAAACTTTTGGGTATTACCACTCTGGTACCTTTCAATATGCAGTTATCCTGGAGTGTTAATTCATTATCACCATAACCATACTGTCGTAATGAGTGACCTGTCTGTAGTGCTTGTAGTAAAGTATTTAAGTCATTGTCTTTTCTCGTTTCACTGGCTATAACTTCTGGTCGGATATCTAAAATGTTGATTTGTTGCAATTGATACGCACAATGTTGGTCTATTGATGTTTCTTTTGCTATTTCAACTGGAAATCTTGATAGGTAGTCAGCGTTTGAATGTTTCACCGAAGCTCTGTATTCCACGTCGTAGTCAAATCCCGATAAAAAATGTGCGTAATGGAATAATCTCATTGTGCTTAGTGCAGGTAATGTCTGGTGTGGATGAAAAATCGAGGTAAGCGGCTTGTGATCAGTCACTAAAACGAATTTCCTGCCGTAACAGTAGTGGAAAAACTTTTTAATGCCCCAGTAGATTGCCGTAGCTTCTTTGTCGATTTGACTATATTTCTTTTCGCTAGTTGAGAGTGACCTTGAGGCAAAAGCGATTGGCCTTTCTGAGCCATCTGTTAGTTTGTGAGACAGAACAGCGCCTAAGCCTGTCGGTGAGGCGTCTGTGGCTAGTATCAGCTGTTTACCTGGGTCAAAATGAATTAGAACTCTGTCGCTCAAAATCTCCTTCTTTATGTTGTTAAAGCTGTCTTCACATTTAGAAGTCCAGTGAAAATCTTTATCTTTCTTTAGTAATTCATTTAAAGAACTCGTTAAAGAGGCAAGGTTCGGTATAAACTTGTTGTAGTAGTTGGCCATACCAAGGAAGGTTCGTAGTTCGTTTATGTTTCTTGGTCTTACTGTATTCGTGATGGCCTTGACTTTGTCTTTGTTCTTATGTAAACCCTCTTTATCTATTGTGTGTCCTAGGTAGTTAATATTACGTTTAAAAAAACTACCTTTTTTCTCTATTCACGCGGAGGTTACTATCTTTTAGTTTTTGCAAGACTTGTCTTAAACGTGTTAAAAGTTGGTCTTCTGATGCTCCTTGAATTATAATGTCATCAAAAAAGCACTTAATTCCATCTAGTCCTTGAAGTAACTGATCCATAAATTTCTGCCAAAGGCTTGGTGCCACTTTGACTCCAAACATCAAGCGATTCACTTTGTAAGTACCTTTGTGTGTACTTAATGTTTGTAAAAGGGGCTTTCTTCATCCATGACCATATTAAGATAGGCTTGGGTAATGTCTACAGTACAGAAGTATTTGCCTCCGTTCATTTCCGCAAATATATCCTCAATTATAGGAATTGGGTAATGTTCATCTCTGATGACTTTGTTAAGGGTGACCTTGTAGTCTGCACATAGTCGAATGCTCCCGTTTGGTTTCACAATCGGTACTATTGGTGTACCCCAGTTTGATTGGTCTATTTTGGTAATCACCCCTTCTGCACACAGTCGTTCAATTTCTTTATCGACTTTTTCCTTTAAAGCGTACGGTATACGTCGTGGTTTTATAAGTATTGGTTGTATATTTTCTTTGAGATTTAAATGAGCTTCGTAGTTGGGTATTTTGCCTAGATCTGATCTAAAAACAGTTGATGAAAATTCTTGTAATAATTTATCAAGTTTGTCGGATTGTTCTGAAGTTTGTACTACTCTTAAATCTGCAATTTTCATATTAACTTCTTTAATCCAGCTTCTACCAAAAATTGGATCAACGTTTTGATTAATTATGTAAAGCTTCCCGTTGAATATCTGGTCTTTATACGTCCCTTTGATGTATGTTACTCCTGCAGGCTTGATAATTTCATCAGTGTATGTTCTCAATTTCGTATCAGTTTTGAAAATTTTATTTGGTATTTGTAGGCTTTTGTATTGTTTGAGTGACATTGTTGACAAGGCCGCTCCCGTATCAAATTCCATGCTTACTTGTTTGTTCTCAATTTTTACTGTGATCATATATTTGTCCGTTATTTCACTTTTGATTAAATTGATATCTCCAATACTGTCGCAACTCGAGTTACTTATGTCCTCGAGAAGATTGGTTTTTAGGTTCCGTTGCAAACAAACTCGTGCTAGATGTCCAATTTTCTTGCATTTCAGGCAGGTAGACTTGATGGCACCGCAATCATTAGATCGGTGGTCGTGTTTACCGCATCGGAAACATTTTCCTTTTAAATCTCTTATAGTTAACGGAGATGATGATGGTCGTGATTCGTTATCTCTACTTTTCGATTTTGTAATCTTGTTTACTGTGTCCAAATCTTTGTGCATGTCTGCGGATATTTTCATGTTTTCTGATTTTCCCATTTCCATGAATGTAGCAATGTGAACTAGTTTAGTAAAAGGTGGTGTATCTCTTTCTTGAAGAATTTTCGTTCGTATTTCACTGTCTTTTAATCCACGAATAAATTGTAGGGCTAGGAAACTTTCTGAGGTAGACTTTTGACAATTGTGGCACTTGAATTCGCAGTTCAATGTTTTTTTTTTTTAATCTGAGGCGTATGTTGCTACTGTTTCATCTTCACGTTGTGTATGCGTAATAAATCTGTGTTGTAACGCCCATATACTAGGCTTAGGATCTATGTAGTCGTCTAGAATCTGTGTGAGTTCTATTAAGTTCATATCAATTGGATCCTTCGGAGAACATAAATCATGTAACTTTTCATGTATTACGGGTGATAATGCGGCAAGAAAGGTGTACACTTTAATTTTAGGATCTTCGATTTTATTGAGCAAGAAAAATACAGTTAGTCGTTTGGTAAAATTTGCGAAGGTCTCTTTTTCTTGAAAGGGCTGGAAATTCATTTTTGGCCCGCGTTCATGTTGTGTAATCGTACTCACATGTGATGCCGATGTTTGCAGCGGTGTGATTCGTTGATTTACTCTGTTTTGTAATATGAGAAGTTTCGTCTTTATGATGACACATTTCTCTTCAAAATTGTACCTGGTTTCTATCTCTTGGTCTAGTTGTTCGTCTGGTGTTTCTAATTCTATTTCATGTTGTATTTCTTGAAATTTCTGTAACGTTTCTTTAAGTGATTGTAGTCTTGACTCTGTTTCTTCGTATGGTAGAGTTTCTTGGGTGTTTACGTAATTTTCAAGCTTTGTAATTAAACCACGCAATGACGCGCGAGTTCTCTTTAATTTTGTTATATCAGTAGTCGACATCCTCGTCGCCAATTTATTAAATACACATTTTCATTATGTAGAAGTATATAATTAATAAGCTGTACAATGAAAGATGAATGTCACACGTCGTCAACATGACAGGTATGGATTCTAGGTGGCCAGTATATAACATTACTATAGATACTTATTAAGGTTACACTAGTCGACGGCACGAACTATTTTGTGCGCGGGGTTAAAATGCATGCTATATCAACCGACAATACGTGCGGAAGAAATAGATGCTGTGATGAGCAGTAAGAAGCTAGTTCGCGTGAGATTACACACTTTTGCAAATTAGTAGCGAAATGGATAATGATTTAGGACGAAACCGAGCGCGCGAAATTTTATAAACAGACCTTTGGGAGTCTGGATATCATGACAAACGACTTAACGTATCTATTCAAAATAAAATTATTTGCATTTATTTTCTCCCAAAAATGCGATAAAATTAGTGTCGAAATGTGGCACTTTCGACGCTCATAAGTTTCAAATATATATCTTTTTTAATTTTTTGTTTCCATACAGGGCTAGATAATGACGAGAAAAATTGATATCATTTTTATTTTGAACTTACTACGTCAAACAGTGGAGTAATCGCCAGACTACGTTTGTATAGAAAAATGATCGACTAGTGTAACCTTAATGTCTTTACGCATTCATTAGGGTTTTGTCTATTTTAACAAGTGGTATCGTGTCACCCGGTTATTATGTAGGTTGAACCTGAGGTAAACTGGCCGCTTTAACCATTGTTTAATTTGTGCTGCAAAAAATACCTTGATTATGGTGTTTGAAAAATCATATCTCGAATCTCTATAACCTATAATTACAACCTAGTATTTACACGCGAAAAGCCTGACATAAAGTATTGGAATAATAGAAAATATTTCATCTATCCCTCTCTCCAGGCAAGAGGTCTTTTGTTTTAGCGAAAAACTTATTTTCGTCGAGTCTAGAGTCTTTTGTAGGTCTAAGTAATTTGACACAATTTTTTTGTCTGAAAAATATAGAAATCTTTCAGACAAAAAAAATAGTGCAATTAGCATTGACATATAAATAGATAGCTTTATGGTACCTATTATTAAAAAACGTGTATGTTTTTATTACAAACTTCATATTACACCTTCCTCGTATGTGTCCGGCAATTATTATTCGACTTTTCAAGTCCTGCATGGCATCCGATTAAACTGAAACTTGTCATACTTATATTACTTTGGAAAAATTGAAATAATACGGTACTATGGAGCTGGTCTCATGATTAATCCAAAGGTGGCCATAGAAACTCCTCAACCAGACAATAAACTACAACTATTTTAGGGAATCCCCAAGTAACGAAGGGTAAGCTCTGTCGAAAGGGTTAACATACAGCCTTTATCCGACTCCCGGAGACAAGACCCTCTCAGCGCTTATTGGACGTACCTGGGAAAAAGAAAAGATGGCGTCAATGGAAATTAATTGTAGTAGGTACGTGGATAAATTTGAAAAAGAGTTACCGCGGCCCTGGCACAAGCAACTGAAGGAACACGGGTGGGTTTTAGTCAGTAAAAGTCTGACACGCCCTTCCGCTTCACCCAGAGCGGGAGACGTCATTGGATGATTACCCATCGAAAAAAAAAAAATTGGTTTATTTTTCTCGGTGATGATTTTGGTTAAAAGATGCTTTTGTAAACTATATAATATTGCGTCATCATCATCATTTCAGCAGAAAAACGTCTACAGCTGGATAAAAGCTCCCCAAACATTTTTGTACATTTAAAAAGTTCTCATTGATTTGCTCGATTTTTGACAGTATTGTAAATGTCGCTCGATACGCAGTCTTTTGACGTTCAATCACATCTATTAGTTTCTTCCAGATTTTCTGACAAAACTACTACGTCAATCATCTGTTGCTTACACATGTACTCGATTTAATCCGATCACATGACGTTAAAATCCAGCAAATGTGTAGGCACTTTCCGCTGAAGTTTGAGGTAATACAGAAAAATATGCGTCACCAACACAGTAGTTCATCGATGACGTAATATATCGAAACGCAGACATCGCCTCAGGCAAGTAAGTACATAAGTAGCTTCCCTGATACTTAAGGTTAATCCTTGTTTACTTTCACAAAAATCAGACACTTGACTCCAACCGCCCAGCCCGCCTAGTCATTAACTTTAAAACTACATGCAAGTAATATCTTTTGAAGACTACTGAACGGTCTTTTTTCCATATATTAATATAGGTGCAGCTGACGAGGAAGTCTCAGGAAAGTGAAATACGCCCGCGAGCTAAATTAAATTGTCAGAAAAAAATAAATGCTTGATGTGACTGACTGCACAATTATTGGTTGGACACTGGCAAAGTGATACGCGATTTTGGATCTTGTGACAAGGAAAACTAGGATTTAATTACAAATAATTATTGAAAAAAAGTGAAGAGTTGGGCTGTTATACATTGGTACGGCTTATATTCAACTTCTGGTTGATAATATATAATACCTTAGTTAGCTGTAAACTAAGGTATTATATATTATAATATTTATACAAACAGACACCACGGCAATTTTGGCATGTACCTACGACAAATATGAGTTGATTATATGCATCAACGCAACCCGCGTTGATGCATACTACAATGGGATGCAATGTAAGCTGCAAGACTGTTTATTTTAGACTACAGGCACAATTAAGATTTTCTTACCAAATAATATGAAACGAATATTGCCAAAAAGTTAGTTGGCTTTATTAAACAAAAATAAACTCATTAGTTCCTTGTTTTGGCGTAATAGACCTTCAACGCAGAATTAATAAACGTATTGATTAACAACATAACAGATACCCAATCTCCCGTTATTTCTATAACCCCTAGAAACACGAAACTCTTAACATCATTAGAACAGAATATCGCGAGCGTGTTTAACATAATTTAAACCCAATTGCCTACGTCACAGACGTGACGTCATGTGAAATTTAATTAATCACACCATTTCCGGGCGCCGTGCTTGTCTGTTTCCGAATTCCTGATGTTCGATTGATGAGCTTAGAATTTCGACAAGTTGTGATGTATTAAGAATTGGTAATACTTATGCTTCAGATTCCTATCAGTCTTATTTTCCATGCATAATTTTCTAAAGCAGGAGAAAAAACCGGCCAAGTGCGTGTTGGACTTCGTACATTTAGGGATCCGTCCAAAGAATAATCAGATTTTTCAATATATTGGTATTTGTTACTAAAATATATACGTAAAAATAAACATTATCACCAAATTTCAAGGTCAATGAGAAGTAAAAACATTCTTCAGAACAAAATTGTGTGTCATACGACGGACAGAAAGACACGGGAGTGACAGCAATAGGGATCCGTTTGGACCCTTCGGGTAAGAAACCCTAAAAAGAATTAAATGTATCGACTGATACCCCAACAAGATTCTAACTGAATAGTAAGGGCCAATTGTTGCCCTCATAAGTAAAGCCCATGATTATTAGCATAAACCTGATTAATTTGATTTTATAACCCAATTTCTATTTGCCGTTTCCTGAAATGACGCTATTTTATGTTCCTAGTTTTTCTTTATATTCAGCAGTTAGCTGTTGAGTTACATAATATTGATTTCAGTGTTTAAAACCATTACCTTTACGATGACCAGAGCAGTTAAATCGTTTGAAATAAATGTATCTATGCCTCCTTATTATCTCACAAATGACTTACTTAATTTAAACTAAATCTCTCTCCAACACATTAGATAGTCAAATTAATCGAACAATTCCCAAACGGCAACAAGATGACAACAATTAACAAGCCAAACGCACAGATCATGCACGTCAGTTCGTCTGGAGCATCCCGAACTGTGACAAATTGAATTAATTACCAAGTATCAGTTCTAGAACATGTCAGCAATTTCCTTTGGCAAATTAGTATAATTGTTATATAAATTCGGATTGGCGTACCATGATGTGGAATGGTCACACAAGATAGATACAGGAGATTGGATCCGTACATCTGCCTATCTTTTTCCCAATTTTGGTGGAGTCCAGTTCCAGTCTAAGTCCATGCAGAATACCAGTATTTTACATGTAGTTTCAGTTTACCTATGCTCCACAACTCAGTCACAGATAAACAGGGTACTCCTTGGCAAGCCTGACTCTTAGTCCTTCGGGCTTCCAACCACCCGTAATGTCTGTCAAAGACCTGCAAATGGCAGGCGAGATGAGTTAATTTCGGTATGAAATGATGGTCACCCATCCACGGACCGACTGCATGCAACAAGTATAATTTAACCTGTGATCGACCGTTATTGCTTGCCATGAGCACCTCAAGGACCTATAAAAATACCAAAAATAGACGCAAAGATGTGTACGTACGGCGATCTCATACGAATGCCGGTCTCGAGGGCGCTTGCACTCGCTATACGTGAAGCATGCCTGTGTGTGCGTTGGTTTACACACGTTGTATGGAGCCGACCTTCTGTACCTATCTATTCTGTGACAGCAATTAGGACTTGATTTGGCTGTCTACGCTTGGGTTTATGAAGATTTGAATTATTATTATGTTTGAGAGTAATTTTGAGATCGTAATTTATATTAATAGGTTGTCTTTTGACGTTAGCTAGGGCAAACGCTAGATAGGACTACCTACATAGTTGATGTTAAGGGTACACTAGTCGACGGCACGAACTATTTTGTGCGCGGGGTTGAAATGCATTTTATATCAACCGACAATACGTGCGGAAAAGATAGATGCTGTGATGACCAGTAGGAAGCTATTTCGCGTACGAATACACACTTTTGTAAATTTGAAGCGAAATGGATAGTGATTTAGGACGAAACCGAGTGCGCGAAATTTTATAAACAGACCTTTGGGAGTCTGGATATCATAAAAAAAACCGTCCAAGTGCGAGTCAGACTCGCGCACGAAGGGTTCCGTACCATTATCGCAAAAATATGCAAAATCACGTTTGTTGTATGGGAGCCCCACTTAAATATTTATTTTCTTCTGTTTTTAGTATTTTTTGTTATAGCGGCAACAGAAATACATCATCTGTGAAAATTTCAACTGTTTAGCTATCACGGTTGATGAAATACAGCCTGGTGACAGACGGACAGACAGACAGACAGACAGACGGATCGCGAAGTCTTAGTAATAGGGTCCCGTTTTTACCCTTTGGGTACGGGACCCTAAAAACGACTAAACGCATCTGTTCAAAATAAAATTATTTGCATTGTTGAACTAATAATCTATCCCTGTATGGTGGCCGTTTTGAAATTTTCCGTGAAATTAGTGTCGAAATGTGGAACTTTCGACGCTCATAACTTTCAATTTGTTCGCGACAGAATGTTGAGTGTTAGTGTAAATAGTATGTAAATAGTGTAATGACAGTACGTTAGTTATAATCGAAAGACAATAGTGTTTAGAACAGTGATTTATAGCAGTGAATCAATAGTAAAGTAATAGGAACGATCGAGAAATACACGGCTGTAAGTAGGTAACAGTTCAAAAGATAACGCCGCGGCGTCGCGAACCATCTAATTGCCCAAAGCGGCCGCCGTCGTCGAAAATCCTTTGTACGCGCCGACACTGTGCGGCGCACGTGGTGATACAATGTTATCGGTAAGCCAAAGGAACCGCCGCCGGTACCTACTATCTTTAAACTAGCCGACACGCGTGTGAATACAATAGGTCAAAGAAGCCGCGCCGGCCGCGGAATCTCGAATCGTCTTGACTGTATTATTATTGTAATTTCGACCGTACGCCGACTAACGAGAATAGTTTTTTGTTTACACTTTTGTTGAAGTCGGCATCTCTTTAATGTAATTTTTGTAATAAATCACGATAAGCGAACAATGCTATCTTCCGCCGCGGGCCGACTTTGTCGGCAAGTTTTCTGGAATATTTTGTAGACTCACGGAGTAGTATAAAAGAGCACCGCGCTCGCCATTACGACAGTTCGGATCCAGTCCTCGGCCAGTTCACATCTGGCATTCGTATAGACAGTTCGGCTTTATCACTCGACCAGTTCACATCTGGCATTCGTACGTTCGCATAGTATTGTTCGCCAGTCGTCATAATAGTTAAAGAGTCTTTTATTTACCTCCACCTTCTTCGCCCATAAAACAACAATAGACCAGTAACTTCCATCTCACCATACTTCACACAACTGACGCAGCAGCCGGAACCTATAGGTGCAGGACGCCAGCGGCTCAGCTTGGACTTCGCTATAGTTTTCACCCAACACGAGAACGCCCGTCCGGTACATTTTCTGGTCCTTCGAGCCGGATATGCTCGCCGAAGTTTGAGAAGAGCTTTTCGCCGATTGGAAGACGTTGTTTTGGGAGAAGATGCCGATTACAAGATCAAAAGGAAAGGCTCCAGAAGCGTCGACGGTGGATTTAGGTGATGTTCCATCGTCTAGTAATCCTGACATCACTCACCACCAACCGCCACGCACACCGATCGCCGATAGCGCTGAACCATCGCGCCCTTCGTCACCACGACAAGCTCTCCTGCCGGCGCCAGCATCAACAGCTGACCAACCCGAGGAGTCCATCAAATCGCGTAAGACAAATAGGTCTCTCAGAAAATTAGAGGCCCAAGAAGAATATTTAAAGATTAAAGAAGAATCTATTAAGATTAAAGAAGAATCTATTAAGATTAAAGAAGAATCTATTAAGATTAAAGAAGAATCTATTAAGATTAAATTAGAGTTAGCACGCATCGCAATACAGAAGGCTAATTTGGAAGACTCAGAATATGATGAAGAGGAACTCTCCAAAGATGAGTATGTTCGTTCCTGGATAGAGGGGAACCCGGACTGCACATCACAGCCCGATGACAACTTCGCTTCTGAAGGGGACCACGAAATTCCAAAGAACCTACTGCCGCCCCGTCTAGTGGAAACCGATGCTCAAAGGGAGCAACAATTAAGATTAATTTCGACGGACACTAAGCTTCCAATCAAGAAAGAAGACACGAAGTGTATAGTTAAAGAAGAATATAGTAATGGTGTCGACGCTCTTCGACCGTTTATTTCTGAACTCACTTCTGCCATTGCCACACTCGCCGAAACGAAGAGCGTCAATGCACCACATCCATCGATATCGAAGGTAATCATGACTTTACCTACTTTTAATGGTTCACATACCGAGTGGCTATCGTTCAAGGCCATTTATGAGACCACTCAAGGTTATTTTAATGATGTGGAGAATACTGCGCGACTTCGAAGAAGCCTACAAGGAAGAGCTTTAGAAGCTGTCAGCTCTGAGCTGATTGGGCACGCACGGCCGAATGACATCATGTCAGAACTTGAACTACAATTTGGCCGACCAGATTCCATTGCCCAAGCTGAAGTAGATAGACTCCGAGCTCTGCCGCGGTGTAGTGAAGCACCAAAAGACATCTGTACATTCGCGAGCAGAGTCAGAAATAGCGTCGTCACCCTCCGAGCACTAAAGAGAGACCACTACCTCATCAATGCCGAACTTTTGCGGTGCCTCACCGACAAACTACCTAACTCTCTACGCATGCAGTGGTATAGAGCATTCACTGAAGACTTCGATTCCATGCCAAACCTTGCACACTTCAGTGAATTTATCACAAAGCACGCACGTTACTGCAGTGCTTTCGCACCACCGGAAGACATCGCCGACAGAAATAGACCCGTAGCACATAGAACACACACCGCAAGCATTACAACAGATCGTCGTTCGTCTCCAAAATGTAAAATCTGTGACAAAATCGGTCACTACGCATCTGACTGTAACAAGTTTAGAAAAGCTAACGCAAATGACAGATGGGAATTCGCCAAGAAATATAGTTTGTGTTTCCGTTGCCTACGGTCACGAAGTCAAGGACATTCGTGCAAGCCGAATAGGTGTGGTACAGAAGGTTGCACCGCCACACACCACCGTCTCCTACATTACGACAAAATTGAGAAAGGAATAGAAGAAAACCAGAGAGCTCCAGAGGAAGCAATAGTCAGCTCATGTATTATGAAGCCTCAAGCCTTTCTAAAGATAATTCCGGTCACCGTTATCGGACCGGCGGGAGACATTCCAACATTTGCTCTCCTGGATGATGGCTCGACAGTGTCACTAATAGACGACGAGATAGCCAAACAAGTTGGTGTCAAGGGCCAACTGAAGCCTTTAAAAATAGAAGCCGTCGGGAACACTTCGATCAACATGCCATGTTCCCGCAAAGTCAGCATCGTACTCACCAATCGCCATAGCCAGCGAGTACCGATCACAGCTCGCACCGTACCTCGCCTGAACTTATCACCACAAACAGTAACTGAAAAAGACATCGCTGAATGTAAACATCTTCGAGGTTTGAAAGACGATCTGACCTACATCAATGGCATCCCGAAGATTTTGATTGGGCAGGATAATTGTGACCTGCTCCTAGCAAGTGATTTTCGTTTAGGTCCAAAAGACCAACCCATCGCTTCATGCACCCCATTAGGATGGGTGCTACATGGTGTACGAGCAAGAACTCAGATAGAGAAGGTCAATTTTATCAATAGACTGACCTCCAACAATAATAGTAAAGAGAAGCACAGTGCCAAGCTAAATCGGGCATCGAAGAAGATACTTGTGACTGATAAGAAACCACATGACTTCGTCGGCAACCACAACTTGTGCCGTGGCAATAGAAATCGACCACAGAATGATATCGCCGCAGTACGACAATCACAGAGTCGTGATACGACTACGCGGGCAAAAATAGTGCCTGCCAGATCTTCATCACCGGCGGGAGCAACGAGTGTTCGAGCTACACATCGCACTGGACATTCCGGTCCACATTCACAGCCGAAATTCGCTGCGCGGGCAAAAATAGTGCCTGCCAGATCTTCGTCACCGTCGGGAGCTAAAAGGGTTCTTGCTTTGCATCCATATGGACATTTCGGTCCGCATCGTCATCAGCCAAAAGACCACGCCATCTGTGGAAGAAATGGCTGGTACAGACAGTCATGTCCGGACTGTCAATCTTCGCACAGCTGGTGGTATTCTTCAGCGGCCGCCAGAGAAACTCGCCACTATCGAGAAAAGTCGTCGCTCACCGGATTGATGCAGCACCGCTCCGATACTCGTAAACGCGCTGCTGCACGGCGGGAGAAATGTTCGCGACAGAATGTTGAGTGTTAGTGTAAATAGTATGTAAATAGTGTAATGACAGTACGTTAGTTATAATCGAAAGACAATAGTGTTTAGAACAGTGATTTATAGCAGTGAATCAATAGTAAAGTAATAGGAACGATCGAGAAATACACGGCTGTAAGTAGGTAACAGTTCAAAAGATAACGCCGCGGCGTCGCGAACCATCTAATTGCCCAAAGCGGCCGCCGTCGTCGAAAATCCTTTGTACGCGCCGACACTGTGCGGCGCACGTGGTGATACAATGTTATCGGTAAGCCAAAGGAACCGCCGCCGGTACCTACTATCTTTAAACTAGCCGACACGCGTGTGAATACAATAGGTCAAAGAAGCCGCGCCGGCCGCGGAATCTCGAATCGTCTTGACTGTATTATTATTGTAATTTCGACCGTACGCCGACTAACGAGAATAGTTTTTTGTTTACACTTTTGTTGAAGTCGGCATCTCTTTAATGTAATTTTTGTAATAAATCACGATAAGCGAACAATGCTATCTTCCGCCGCGGGCCGACTTTGTCGGCAAGTTTTCTGGAATATTTTGTAGACTCACGGAGTAGTATAAAAGAGCACCGCGCTCGCCATTACGACAGTTCGGATCCAGTCCTCGGCCAGTTCACATCTGGCATTCGTATAGACAGTTCGGCTTTATCACTCGACCAGTTCACATCTGGCATTCGTACGTTCGCATAGTATTGTTCGCCAGTCGTCATAATAGTTAAAGAGTCTTTTATTTACCTCCACCTTCTTCGCCCATAAAACAACAATAGACCAGTAACTTCCATCTCACCATACTTCACACAACTGACGCAGCAGCCGGAACCTATAGGTGCAGGACGCCAGCGGCTCAGCTTGGACTTCGCTATAGTTTTCACCCAACACGAGAACGCCCGTCCGGTACACAATTATATATATATTTAAATTTTTTGATTCCATACAGGGCTAGATAATGATGAGACACATTGATATCATTTTTATTTTGAACGTACATCGTCAAACAGTGGAGTAATCCCTAGACTACGTTTGTATGGAAGAATTATCGACTAGTGTAACCTTAATATGAAGTATTTGTCAGGCAATTAAACTCTCGACGTCTGACTTTTGTAGCTATGCTACACAATCAGCACACAGATAAAGATTTGATGAGTCTGTTCTTCTTGCTATACTGAATTTTTGTGTTCTATTTTTTACTTCTTTGTAAGAAGTTGTTATTTATTCAGTATTTGGCAATATTTTGTTTTCTTTCTTTTACTTTCGACGTGTTCGAGTTTGTCAAAACTACATTCAACTGCCAAAATAACACTATTAAAATTTCAAATTAAAATTATTAGTAAAATAGCAGGCTAGAACAATCTTCATCATGGTCGCAATGGATTTTTCAGCAATGAGTTTTCATAGAAATCTGAATTTATTCATCTGTAGATGCAATTAAAAAAAAATGTGATAACGCGCTGACGCGTTGTCGGGTCGCACGTGTTACGTGAACATTTCAACGCAAAAACTCTCGTCTCCTAGGAGAATAATCCACAGAATATGTAAAATAAGAAAAAGTAACCATAGAGGCGGCACCGCCTGCCAAGCTCCTCATAACAAGTTAAAACGAATAAAAAAGTGAAGATGATTGCGTACTGGAATCTGTCGATAGACACGCAGACACGCAGACAGACAGAGGGGCTGATTTTATGATTGCTTGCTTTGTAGCGTCAGCAGAATAAGTTTGGATGACTTTTATTATTTCTCATAAGTTTTTTCTTGACTTAAAAACAACTACTGTGATTCAAAGGGCGTTCTGCACTCTTCATTTATTTATATTCAATTATTTGATTTGAAACCAGATCGACTGCTAAAATCGCTGGCAGTCATTGGAAAGTTAGCCTTCACCCAACAACGGACATCTTTCGGCTCATATGATATGAATATGGTGTAAATAAAATAAGAATGTAATGAATTTCATGGAGCAGATAGATAAAATATGTTCTCCATAAAAATCTGTAACTTATTCATAATGGGATACATATTATTATGTCAGTCTTAAAAAAGGAGGTCCAAAAATAACTCAAATCGCCCACAATCTCGACAACTATTAAATTATCCAATTGATAAAGCATAATCAAAGCTTCTATTTTCGTATATATGGCCACAATACAAACCTACAATAAAAACACCGAAGTGATAATTCGGGGAAGCACAGTACAACGTGTGGAAAGAAGCCGGCGGGCCTGTCACTAATCACTGTAATCAAACAAATAAGAGGGTTTTGTACTTACTGACCTCTATGATTGTGGACTTGAATGTACGAAAAATATGCGTCAAATCATTTTTGAATGTGACATGATTAAAAAACATGTAACGTGAAATGTAATTTAATGTGGTCTCTTTTGTACTGCGCCATATTGTGAATTGGCATCGGGAAACTCTAAACCACTATGAATACGGCGTTGGCCGAAAACCCATCTTCCCAAAGTCAGTGGGATGAGCCGCTCTGTAGATTGGTACGGAATAATCTCATAAATACGTTCGCCAATACTGCTGAGCGTGCTCGTCTACTAGCTGCGGGTGAGTGGGAGTCGGGCCTCTGGCTACAGGCATTACCGTCACCCAACATAGGTACAATGTTGAGTGACACTACCTTCCGGATCGCTACATGTCTGCGCCTAGGTACTCCCAGCGGAGCTCCACATCGTTGTCAATGGGGTGAAGCAGTCAACCGCCTCGGACACCATGGCCTATCCTGCAGTAGGAGCGCTGGTCGGATAGCACGGCACGCCAGCATTAATGACATCATACTTCGAGCTCTTGTCACCGCCGGGGTGCCAGCTGTTTTAGAACCCTATGGCTTGGCACGCGACTATGGGAAGAGACCAGACGGTATGACTATAATGCCTTGGAAGTTGGGTAAGCCTTTGGTGTGAGATGCAACATGTGTCGATACCCTTGCGCCATCCCATCTTCTAAGCACGGCGGGCTGTGCTGGGGCGGCTGCTGCTGGTGTCTGCACCTACACCAAACATCAAACGGCGCAAATATAACATCCTTATTGGCAGTTATATGTTTGAACCGTTTGGGTTTGAGACATTAGGTACTTGGGGTCCAAGTGCTCATCGAGTGTTTCGAGACATAAGTAAACGGTTAGTTGACTGCTCACGTGACCAGAGGGCTGGTCTTTTCTTCAGCGAGAGAATCAGCATTGCCATTCAACATGGCAATGCTGCCAGCGTTCTGGGCACGTTTCCTATTGATATCGATGTGGACGAATTTTTTGATGCGCAATGAGTCCTTTTCCCTCTCCCCTTTGTATGTAAGTTTGTTATTAGTTATAAGATTTGATATATTCAGTTGTATATATTATTTAAACCACTATTAATTTCCTAAAAGAGTTTTAACAAATCATTGAAATAACGCAATTCTTACGCAGACACACCTAATAAAATATAAACTGCAGACACAGAAAATGTGGCCTGCACTAAATCTTCATCGTGTAAACAGCGCTCATTTGTTCCAATTACTTAAGAATCAAGCTCGCGAGAGAAACATAGCGCCCGGGCCAGAGCAAACGACACCAACATAAATGCTAGTTATACTTCGTGCCTCGTCCTCGAGATTAGTACCTGTAATAAATTGATTATTATAGGTTCACTTTGTAGTTACGAGACTACAGTGTCCGCGCAATCACTAGTTTTTAGTTTTTTTTTTTTTTTTTTCTTTCCTGGCATCACTGTGTCGACTTGTCATTCGCGATTATAGTGTGTCGCTGCGCGTCACGTAATTAAACTTTTAAATAAAAATAACAGTTTTTAAAAGTGAAAAATTGACTAAAAGGACACATTCAACCAAGGAATAAAGAGAATCAGGAGAAAAATGTAATAACCTGGGAGCAATTTAAAACGTGCTAGACCTCAACAAAGTAAAACAAAATAGTCTCAAAGAGTCGACGCCATATTTAGACCCACAAGGTAGGTACCTAACTCTGTTATAATGTATTACTACATATCTACAGCTATTTTATCAATCCTACCCTTAAACTTGTATCCCAAACAAATAATGCACTTCGGGCAAACCGTCCCACTGCATATTTACGAGATTATCAATCAAAACAAATTTATTTCCTTTATACAACGAATATATTCGAGCTGATCATCGGACTGTCTCACAACACAACACTCAATAATACTCAAACAAATAATGCATTTCGGGCAAGCCATCGGGCTGCCTCACCGCATATTTTCGAGATCATCAAATATAATTTAATTCTTTTATCTAATGAATGTATTCGAGCAGATCAATCGGACTGTATCAAAACATTCAATAATATACTGGTTTCGTTCAATTCTTTGGAATTGCTACACCCACCAGATTGCATAAATCGGTTATCAACCGGAAGTAAAACAATGGTTTGTAATCATTCCAGGCGAAGTCCTAGACGACGACGTCACAAATGAAATGAAAACAATTATAGTCGAATATGAGTATGCTACAAAAATAAAAACAAACACTAGCGATCTTCCTCACAATTCCAACCTGGATAACACACAGACGTTCTCAAAATTCTCGGGGTTGAACCAACATTGAACACGGAGTATGGTGATGGGACCGAACTCCTTAAGGAAGTGACCAGCTGTCTGGAGTGTCTTGCAACGTGAGGCCTGTCTCCCTAGAGACCACAGGCGGGTAATTCCCCTACAGATCCTTCAGCAGGAAAAATACCCACTGACATTAAATGTGACAAAACGTGGGGATCTTATGCAATAAAGCAAAATATAAGCAAAATACCAAAATGATTGATAACCAAGGCCATAGATTCGAAACAAAGACTAGGTACTCAGCGCCATCTCCTGCTTAGGAGCAACATTATCCAAAGTACTGGATACAAAAGAAAATGGTACAGAACTACTAACTTAAATAATGGATGCCACTCACACTTTATGTGAAGTTCAACATTGTGACTCAATGGACTAGATGGAAATTTTGCTGCAGCTCAAATTAAAAAGGATCTCAAGGACCAAGATCAAAACACAAAGATAGATAAATATCTGTTTGGTAAAACACTTGCTGAAACTCTTCGAGTTGGTCAAGCAGCTTCTAAATCAGGGCTGCAACAGCACCTAAACCCAAGCAAAAACCCAACAAGTTCCAAGCAAAATACTGGAGAGCTCACCAGCGCCACAAGGGCGACAGGAGAACTGGCAGCATGGCTATAGCCTGAGTCAGCCGTACAAAACTTTAAGCGGTCGTATCACCAGATCAAACAACCTTGACACCGCTAAACTCAGTAAGGTACGCTGGTCGCTTATAAAATTCTTATAAACATTAAAACTTATCACTGATCATAAGACCATGTTATCATGGATTGAGGGTTTCATAGGTACCCACAACACTTCACCAGTGGAAAAAACATACTATAAGGAGACAATCAACTAATAGCTCTCTATTGGTGCAATATCTAAGTGCCAGCCTTGGAAAGGGCAAAATAGTCTCAAGTGTTTCTTAAGTAAGACCAAAACTCAATGGCAGTATGCATTTAAAAATTAAAACCATAATAAGTTCATTAATGCAAGCCGTTTCAAACTTGAAGACTTATGCATAGAATTAAAGATGACAAATGAGATTTCTATGGCCATACTTTACATTACATACCTTAAAGATGCATAATACCTCACAAAATATCACAAAAATTCTAGCAAATATCTAGAATTTCTTTCATGAAAAATTGTATGAGTTCAATCTACTGCTGTTTGGGCAAAACACTGCATCTTACATTTTCACTAAAGTTATGAAAACTGTCAACAAATTACTTGATTGGTAACTGAAAATATTCAAAACACTAAGAAGTTAATAACAAACTTACACCCACTAATATTAGTACAATTTTGGGATACATTATTGACACAAGATTTGTAACTATCGTGTAACCTACAGATAAGAAAAAACTTATTAATTATGAAACCAGACAATTAACTTGCTTTACAGGACTAGGTATTGGTCTCAGCATGCCCTTCTATTTAATATTTGGATGGCTTTATATAGGTATATAACTAAAAACTAGAATGTTGTAAAATCCTAAACCTCAAAGGTGAAGTAAATTATGAAAAATACATGAATATCCCTTCAAGAATTGCCTGAATGGTGGCCATATGACATTCAAAATTGAGTAAATAAAATCAAACTAAATTATGTAACCGAAATGGTTTCTGACGCCTCAACCAAAGGGGGGGGGACTGCCTGTGGTGATGAGACTGCTAGGGGCCAGTGGTCAGACAAGGAATGTGAATATCATATGATTTTTATTTGGAATTATTAGCATCATACAATCATGAAATAATTGTGAAATACAGTCAGTATAGACAATTCAAAAGCAATATAAGGTGCATTATTAATCAAATGGGTGGAACTCAACACTCATCTCTTCAACTTAGCCTGCGGCATTGGTTGAAAACTGTTATGTTTTCATTTTCGCTTCTTACATTAGGTCGACTGAAAATCAAGTAGCGATACTGCATTGCAGAAGTCACATTCCAATGTAGAATGGGGACTAAAAGAAAATGCTTATGCATTGAGTTATAATGTAATTAAGTAGTAGTATAACTCAATATGCTTATGACCAATTATTGAAAGATAAATTTGGAACACCTGAAATTTACCCATTGGCAAGTCACTTTAACAATAAATATGAAAAATACATAACATGGCATAACAACCCAAATGCCTTCACAATTGACACATTCACAGTATACTGGTAACCAATTTTCTCTAACGCGTTTCCACCATTCTCAATCATATTAAAAGATCTACAAAAATCATAATGGACAAAGCTAAGCAAGCAAGCCCTGGTTCCCTTAACTTAGGGAACTTCTCATAATTCAGGGATGATCATACTCAAATGTAATAAAAAATTTATAGTACCTATCTCACAGCAAGGGAAAAGCCATACCAACCTTACCCTGGCTGTCGGAGTCCAGTGAGTAGTGAAGTCTATTGCAACGAAGCATACCACCATCATCAAAAGATAAGATAGCATCTCTATCAGAAAACTCTTTTAAACAATATGACACATGTTTAATAAACTGGTATAACTGTTATAGAAAATATAATATTAAAATCTTGAAATCATATACATCAACGGTGAGATAACTTTCTAATTCCAGTAAAAATATAACAAATGATTAACTGTCAAAAATTGATAATACCTACTTTAATAAACATTATAATGTCCTCTGATGACAGATTAAAATAATGGTTAAGGGTGTGTTCAGACTGCGACCACCTGCCCAAAAATACAATGTCACCTGGGACACATCCCAAATGCTGGAAGCATTAGGAATTTGGTACCCAAATGAGATGTTGTCTCTAGGATAACTGTAAAAAATAAAATCAAAGCATAATAATACAATCAACACATATAACCATCAAAATTTCAGACCTCATAAAATCTCTGATTTATGAACTAAATAATCAATCAATTCTTAAGACAAAGAACTGGAATATTTCCAGCTGAAACCTTGTAGCCTACATTAATAAAACCTCTAACCACCTTACACATAAAATCATTCTTTTAGGCACAAAGAAACCATACCACATAGTGTCATAGTGTCACATAGTGTACTTTAAAGAGTAGCAGTATTGATGTACACATATATTTAGCACACAGCATTCGCCACGCTGCTATTTCTAAAGCCAGGTGTAAGAATTGATCAGATACTAAAAACAGCAGGCTGGAGTTGCAATTCAAGTAGATTTGTTAAATTTTATAACAGTTCCTTAGTGTAAAGCATAAAAATTATACAGCAAGAAAAATCTTTAGCTGTGATTAAACAAGTACAATTGGTAAATTTTATAACAGACCTTTAGTGTAAAAGATCAAAATGATTTAGCAAAATAAATATTTAGCTGTGATTAAAAATATCTTATTTAACTTACATGTACTAATTATTACAACAACTAACAACTTTAAATTATAAGGAAGGAGCATAAATGTATTGATAATGAAACTAAGAGTAGTAATAAGAAATCAAAAATGGGTTTTGATAAAACTGATATAAAATTATTATTATCTGAATGGTTAATCAAGAACTTTCTTTTTCAAATGACAACTATGATTGTTACTCTTTAAAATAACTTTAATAATGATATTAAGCAGGCCATAAATATTCAGTTAAAAAGATAATTAAGAATTTATATAAACATTTTGGTAAAGAACCTATGTTACTTAATAGCAACTGTGATAGTTGGTATTAATAAAACTTTAATACTTAATGATAATAAATAGGCAAAAATATTTTGTTCATAAAAGACAATTAAGATGAGAATAGTAAAAAAAAAAAAAAAATTACTGAATAAGAATCTTTGTTATTTAATGACTATGATTGTTAATCTACAAACATTATAACAATGATAATAAGAAAGTAAACAAAAAAAAAAAAAAAAAAAAAATGATTCTAAACATATAATTTAGAACAAATCTTAATAAACTGATTAAGAACATATGTGTGTAATCTATGGACAACCATGAATGATGGTTAGTCTTTAAAAATATAATTAAGAATTTTTAAAGAAAGTAAGCTTTTACTTCACAAATTCATCATAGTTTATGTGATAATTCCAGAACTTAACTCTCAAAGTCTACAAAGTGAACCTATAATAATCAATTTATTACAGGTACTAATCTCGAGGACGAGGCACGAAGTATAATTAATGATTAAACGAACTTACCCTAAGTGAAGTTCTATCATAATTATACGAAGTGCCTCGTCCGAAGAGATTAGTAACACCCTCCCAACCCTAAGGTATAACCATAGATATATTAAACAAGATTTCTATGGGTATAACCCAGAAGCGTTCTGGAAATGTCTATAAAAAACATAAGTAACTCTAAACTAAATGACAAGTCGACACAGTGATGCCAGGAAAGAAAAAAAAAAAAAAAAACTCTAAAAACTAGTGATTGCGCGGACACTGTAGTCTCGTAACTACAAAGTGAACCTATAATAATCAATTTATTACAGGTACTAATCTCTTCGGACGAGGCACTTCGTATAATTATGATAGAACTTCACTTAGGGTAAGTTCGTTTAATCATTAATTATCTATTCTAAGATTTTTTTTTATATTAGTTCTTTAACCTTGCCACAAAGCGGGTATAAAAACTGCTTAGTTTTAAATTATGTTAGTGGTAATACGAGTACTTTAACTTAAGTCACACGACTAGTTTGTAAAGAAATTTTTTGTTATGTAAACTATGGGGAGACCTTTGCTCAGCAATGTCATAAAAAAAGAATACGATGTTGTGGAATCCTCTGTCTTCAGCGCTACTTAAAACTGTGTTGCAGGAGACAGTGTCCTCCCGTAAAAAGTTTACACACAAAGGTAGCTCAGTAAAAATAGACTAAATTAAAATCCATGAATCAAAGTTCTACGTATTATAACAAGAGACTTAAAACATTTTATTGTCAAAGACATGCAAGACGTAAACTGCTACCGTTTAAGCGGAATGTACGAGTAAGTAAAAACAAAGTAACATTTAGCAGTGAGCTAGCTCAGTCCTGACTTTGTACGAGTCAATTGAGTTACGGTGGAGTTGCCATGTCAGATAGAAAGTAGGACAAGTCAGGACGGTTCTGGACGAGTTTATCTAAATGTTTCGTGAAGATGACTAAGGTTTGTACACTAGGTTTTTTTACCGACTTCAAAAAAAGAAGTTTATCAATTTGATACGTATGTATGTAATATGTGGGCTTCTTAACACGTGTACCAAATTTAATATGTGTATGTGACTTACTTGACTTAATGTCCTATAACCCCTAGATGGGGCAGAGGGCAACCACAGATGTCCTCCAACGCGATCGGTCTTGAGCTTCACGCTTCACCTCGCTCCATGTCATTCCGATGCTCGTCGCTTCTGCCAACACGGTGCGACGCCAGGTTTGACGGGGACGGCCACGCTTTCTTTTCCCTTGGGGATTCCAGTCCAAAGCTTGCTTGGGTATGTGGTCGGGACCCCTACGGAGCGTGTGGTCAATCCATCTCCACTTGCGACGCTTGATCAAAATGTAACGTTCAAAAGTGCCGCTTGGTGGCCTACTTGAAATTAAATATCTTTGTCTTTGTCTTTGATCTGGCGGTCGATCGGGCTCTCATGGCATTTCTTCAACAGCTCTACATTGGCGATGGTCTCGGGCCAGTAAATGCCGAGAATGCGACGAAGACAGTGGTTGACGAAGACTTGTATTTGGCGTGAGATGTCCTTTGTGACCTTCCACGTTTCGCACCCGTAGAGCAGCACGGATTTGACATTGGACCCGAAGATTTTGAGTTTAATCCTTCGGGTCAGTTTCCGCGATTGCTCAACAGGTCTCAGCTGCGCGAAGGTTGCTCGGGCTTTGGCGATCCGTGAAGCGATGTCCTCTTCACTACCCCCAGTCTCTAACACGACACTCCCAAGGTAAGCACTTGCATATCGGCGTGGGTATGACTCAGCAGGCATAGGTCATCGGCGTAATCCAAGTCTTCCAAGACGTTGGATAATCCCCACTCTATGCCGCGGCGCCTGTTATCATAGATGGGAAGCATAATTCCATCAAGAACGACTAGGAAGAGGAGCGGCGACAGGAGGCAGCCTTGGCGGACACCCGCATGCACTGTTATGTCATCCGATATGAGGCCGTTATGAGTAACCTTACAGGAGTATTTCTTGTTAATACTCTGCAATAGACGGACTATTTTCGGCGGCACTCCAATGTCCAGTAGGCGGGACCAGATACTAGACCACTTCAGCGTATAAAGGCCTTTTCGGAGTCTACAAAGGTTAGATAAATCTCCCTCTGCCATTCTGATGCCTGTTCCACGGCCTTCGACAATCTATTCAGGATGATCTTGAAAAAAACCTTACGAGGGAATCGAGAGCAACGTTATACCTCTCCAGTTATCGCACTGGCTAAGATCACCTTTCTTAGGAACAGTTATAAGAAGACCTTTGTTCCATTCGTCCGGGAGTTCTTCGGCGATCCAGATCTTTTCAATGAGCGGTGTCAGGACGTCGACTGCGGTGGGTAAGTTGGCTTGTAGCATTTTCACAGTTATCAGGTCAAGTCCTGGTGCTTTGCCTGTCTTCAAAGAGCGGACTGCCTCCGCAACTTCAGAGGCTGACGGTGGTTCCGTGTTAATGTTGAGGAGCTGGGATGGTGGGGAACTGACTTGCAGCGCGTCAGGCGTCGATGTAGCTGACAAACGGAAGACCTCTTCAAAGTGTTCACGCCAGCGAAGTAGCTGCCCTTCTAATGTTACAATGAGCTGACCATCTTTGGACTTTAGCGGCTTCTTCTTCGACTTGCTGTTACCTGCCAAGGTTTTGGTAGCATTGTACAACTCTTTCAAGTTGCCGGAGTTTGCAGCTTGTTGAGCACGATCAGCAATACCATCAGCCCACCGTCTCCTATCTTTGCGGGTACTGCGATAGATTTCCTTGCGTTTCTGACGGTACTGCGTGTTAAGGTCTGCTCGTATGATGTCGTTATGGGTCTCAAGTAGTCTCAGATTTAGATTACTTCTATCTTCGATCAGGTTCCACGTGCGTTGTGACATCCAGTCCTCCCGAGAGTGAGTTGATTTGTGCCCTAAAACGACGGAGCTGGTCTCTGTATAGGCCACTTTGATGCGGTTCTACTCCTCGTCTAATGAGTCCGTAGCAGCATCGAGTACAGAAAAGCGATTGCGAAATTCCAACTGAAAACTTTTACGCGTGTCTGAGTCGTGCAGTTTGCTCACCTCGAACCTTCTTCCAATCTTGCCAGGTCCTCCAGCCGCACGGGCTACTGCAACCTTGAGCCAGACTTCAGCAACTACCAGATGGTGGTCGCTATCAATTTCGGCGCCCCTGCGGTTGCGGACATCGAGCAGTGAAGACCGCCATTTGGAACTAATGGCGAGGTGGTCAATTTGGTTCTTGGTGACCCCATCGGGTGAGTTCCACGTGTACTTATGGTGCTCACCATGAATGAATAATGTTTCTCCGATGGTAAGGTCGTGGTTCTGACAAAACTCGATAAATCGCTCCCCAGTCTCGTTGCACACTCCAAGTCCCTGTGTACCCATATGCCGCTCGCGGTTAGTGTTAACACTCCCAACCTTTGCATTCAGGTCTCCCATGACGATGACGATGTCTTGCTTTTTTATGCTCCTAATGGTGGCGTTGAGGGCATTGTAGAAGTTGTCCTTGATATCCTCTGTTGATGCATTGGTTGGGGCGTAGCACTGGATAATGGAGATCTTCCGGGCTCTTGAGTTGAAGCGGGCACACATGATCCGGTCTGAGATCGGTTTCCAGTCCAAGAGGCTATTCTTAGCAGCATTAGAAAGGAGGAGCCCCACGCCATTCGCGCACATCTTCCTCACTTTCTTTACCTGAATACAGCAAAGTCAAGCCCTCGGACGTTCTCAGCTCACCAAAACCGTTTCTCCTCACTTCGCTTAGACCGAGTATCTGCAGGTTGTAGCTAAGCATTACTGCTTCTGCTTGTGCTAGTCGGCTGTCATCGCTAAGCGTGCGTACGTTCCAATAACGAGAGCTTCTGCCTACCTGTTGTTGGCGCCACACAGAACTGCTGCATTCCGTGGAAGTTTCAAATTCGCTGCCTCTCGTATCTGGAATGATCTTCCTCCACCGTTTCGAGCTATAAAAACGATTGGAACATTTAGTACTAAATTCAAGCAGTACTTATTACTTAAGCAGAAGGAAACCGGAAGATAAGCTTACCCGGGGTTTGCACGCAGTTAGTATTACTGCCATTAATCCATTTTCTTTGTATTGAACTTTCTTGCGAACACCACACCACATACCAATAACATTCACACCACTCCGTTTTATCCAATACTAGCATAATACTATTCTATGTATTCTTTTCACCAAGTTTATTTACACTATTTCATAACATAACAACATTTTTCTTTTGACAGCCGACCATAGATTTCTTCCGTATTTAATAAATTACTCTTTGGTCCGTGCGCTCTATTGTTTGTCTATGGTTTCGACAAATAATTATTGAGCATCGCGGACGTCGGTCTACATAGGTCTACCCACTTTTTAATATGTTTTATATTTGTATAATACTTACACATACTCTGACCCACCTTCTGTGTTTATTTTATTTTGTTTGTTATTTATATATTCTATTTTATTGTATTATTGTATTTTCCGTTTCCGTAAGTGTGTCCGTGGCATCAACAGTTGGTCTTATCAGAATATCAGCGCAGCGTTATTTCATTTTTTTTGGATATCGCTGCACATGCTGAGATAGGAGCCTTTTTGGTCTCGTACGGGGTTTTTATTTTTAATTTTGTTTAATTTTAAGCTGATTTCTCGTGTCTCCTGTGCGGGTCACAAATAAATACTTTTTCTTTCTTTCTTTCTTAACCAATTCGTGTCCGTTTTTTCATGCCAAAAGTCGTCGGTAAAAGATCGGTCCGGTTTCTTTCTGTTTCGATTTCAGGAATCAATTATTGTCGGGCAAGCGGATGATTAGCCCACTATGCCTTAATCCGATAGCGGGGCTGCCGCCTTAGAGCCTTCGGATGTGCTCGGTTTTATTTCGGGTATCCTACCTAGTGAGACGATTCTGTTTTAAGGCGCAGAATCGCGCCCTGCATCCGTTAGCTCAGTTGCAACTCGGGGTGGCGGACGCGCGGCGGCGCGGTTGCAGCAGGTCCCAGGGAGAACGACGGGGACGTGGATGACTCGGACTGGCTAGGGCTCTGCTTTATACGGTACTCTATATATATGTATGTGTATTTATGTGTTCTTTATTGGATTAAGTATCTCTCAACTTAGGGAATAGTGAAAGTTTTATCAAAATCTTTTCTTCAGTTTTCAAGATATGGAACATACAACCGAACTCCTTAGCGACAACTGCATGATTGTGAGAATTGAGTGGTTATGGGTATTTCGTCAATCCTTTAGGTACCTAAGGACTCTTTCAATTTAGACATTTGTTGCGGGACTGATGCCGTACCGCAGCGGTGCGTATGCCAACGACCGGTTGAAATTTTCCATATTTTAAAAGAAACTAAAAAGTTGTAAAATTGACAAGAATATTTTTAATACGAGTATCGTTGCTTTTCTGCAGAAATTTATAGTATAGATAGAAACTAAAGAAGACAAAAATTTAGATTGTGAAGTTGTAAACTCAAACTAAGTAAAACTATTCTATAAAATTTACCGAAATGTTAAAAAGCCGTTTACGTTTAGTATCTCTAACGCTTTAATGCAGTCTCTGACACAGACTCCATTAAGTGTTCAACAAAATTGAATCAATTTCCTTTGATGTAACGTGTTGCCAGTTATTAATATTGCATATTGCTTGTTGATAACAAAGAGTCATTATATATGCGATAACTCATCAACCGAAATTTTTGGGACTGACATAGCTAGCTAGTGAAATGCCACGCACGTGTCCAAACGGCGATGGCCGATAACTGTGATAAATCCAAATCATTTCTGTTATTTTACATTCATAAACTAAATAAATATCGTTAATGAAGGTTTTATTAAACCATCTTGTGAATTTTAATTAGATAAATACGTAATGCTCGCACCTCATAAAGCTCCGATATAAATTAGGTATTTAATTGTGTAGTTGACCGTGCCTGTTCAACATTAAATCTTAGTTTTATCGTTTAACAAGAACTATAAATTGTATGAATTAGGTAATAATTACTAATGCTTTATTGAATAGTGGTGTTAACAACTTTGATTTACCTATTTGTAATTGATTGTATTTACGGATACAATTCATCATCATCATTCATCATTTCAGCCGAAAGACGTCCACTGCTGGACATAGGCCTCCCCCAGGCGTCGCCACATTGACCGATCCCGTGCGTCTCGCATCCAGCGCCTTCCCGCAACCTTAACCAGGTCATCGGTCCACCTAGTGGGAGGCCTTCCAACGTATCGTCTTCCGGTTCGCGGTCGCCATTCCAGAACTTTTCGGCCCCATCGGCCATCCGTTCTGCGAGCAATGTGCCCTGCCCACTGCCACTTAAGTTTGGCAATTCTTCGGGCTATGTCGGTAACCCTGGTTCTCTTGCGGATCTCCACATTTCTGATTCGATCACGCAAGGAAACTCCGAGCATAGCCCTCTCCATTGCCCTTTGAGTGACTGTAAGCTTCCTGATAAGGCCCATTGTAAGCGACCACGTCTCAGAGCCATATGTCATCACTGGCAACACACACTGGTCATAGACTTTCGTCTTGAGACACTATGGTAAGTTGGACGAGAAGATACCGCGCAACTTCCCGAACGCTGCCCAGCCGAGTCGGATTCGACGGTTGACCTCTTTCTCGAAGTTGGCCCTACCCAATTGGATCGTTTGTCCCAGGTAGACATAGTCGCCCACAACTTCGAGTGTAGAGTCTCTGACCTTGATAGGAGTGCGTGTAACATGGGCATTCACCATGACCTTGGTTTTGTCCATGTTCATTTTAAGACCCACTCTTTCGGAAGCTCTACTGAGGTCATCGAGCATTTTACTGAGGCTCTCTATGGTCTCAGCCATGACCACTAAGTCGTCGGCAAACCAAAGGTGAGTGATGTACTCGCCACTAACGTTGATGCCAAGCCCTTTCCAATCCAGAACCTTGAAGACATCCGCCAGCGCAGCAGTGAACAGTTTGTTTCGGAGAAATGACGTCTCCCTGTCTCACGCCCCGCCGGAGAAGAATTGGTTTCGAGGTCTGATCCTGAAGACGGACTGACATAGTGGCGTTCTTGTACAAACACTTCAACACTTCAATGTACCGGTAGTCGTTCTGGCACCGTTGGAGAGACTGCAGTACAGCCCAAGTCTCGATCGAATCGAAGGCTTTCTCCTAGTCCACAAACGCTAAACAGAGAGGCAGGTTATACTCTTCGGTCTTCTGTATAACCTGCCGCAGCGTATGTATGTGGTCTACGGTGCTAAAGCCTTTTCGGAATCCGGCTTGTTCGGGAGGCTGGAAATCGTCAAACCTGCGCGCGAGACGATTCGTGATGACTCTTGAAAACAACTTGTAGACATGGCTAAGAAGTGAGATGGGCCTATAGTTCTTCAGCCGGCATTGTCGCCCTTCTTGAAGAAGAGTACCACTACACCCCTGCACCATGCCTGTGGCGTTTTGCCCTCGAGTATGACGGAATCAAACAGCTTCTGAAGAGCCTTAAGGACCAGTTTTCCACCCGCCTTCAGGAGTTCAGCCGTGATTCCGTCATCACCCGGCGCCTTGTTGTTTTTAAGCTGTTTCAGAGCCATCCTAATCTCGTACAGGCTGACGTCCGGAATATCTTCGGTATAGTACGGATACAATTGCATTCTCTGAAATGCCTTATTTGAATTGCCTCATTAAAAATATTGTCTGTACAACTCATCGGAGTTATTAAACGGGGAATATTTAATTGTTGTCACTATGTACCTACGTAGATACAGAAGGCTTAGTAAGTTGGATGTAAAGTACACAACAACTTCTTACCAAACTTTGAAAATAAAACAGTAATTATTTTCAGAATGACTAATCCAATATCAGGAAATAGATTTATTTCTTGAAATTGCACTTATTTGCACACTTTCTATTTTCTATCTATATTGAAAGAAATTCTTAATCCATTGCTGAATGTTGATGTATTGTCAAAAAGTAAAGTTATTGTTAAGGTATAGCAATACCTTTCATTTGCCCGTATATTTTTCAGAGGCATTTCGGGTTGGAAGATATGTTATTGGCAAACTTATGTAGCTACGTAAGTAGGTAACTAAGACTAATACCTTACAACATTGTCGACACTTTTGCCTACATTTTATTGTGACTTAATGTCGTGCAGAGCATTCCAGCTGTGAATTTAATAACCATGTTCTAAAACATAAAAATAATTTTGTGTTAAAACATAAAAATACGCATACGCATGGTTTTCAAAAATACTCTATGTCAAAGCTTGTCTGCTTTGTAGTTTGCCGCTCATGCTGGCTGTGGGAAAATCCTAAGGAACACTTAAGATTTACATAATTATTCGTGTGTTAACAAATTTTTATTTTTTATTTTTGATAGGCTATCATTTACTAATCAAGATCATGTCCTATAGGTGAAACCCAAACTAGGCGTTTTTCTGGTGGTCAGTATCTATGAGTACTTAGACTCCGTCGAATTTTACTTCTTTTCTAGCGACCACAATAGTCAATCGCACCCAAGTAACACAGGAAGCATTTTAACAAACGATTAGTACACTTATGTAGAACTTAAGGTCCGTATAAACTCTTATATAAGCTCACCGAGCATCTAGACGCTTTATATTGGCATTTTTAAACCATTATGATGCTTTACACTGTATAACGTTTGGATAATGGCATATCAGAATGCTTTTGTAAAGCCTTTAGTTTTAGTGCAGCAAACCACAACGCAGCTGTAAAGCTTTCAGCTGTTTATAGTGCATTTGGAACTACAATAGCATTTTAAGTAGTAAAAAAATGCTTAATGCTGTTTAATAGCATATACATGAACCATTATAATGCCACGTAAATCTGCTATACAGCTTTCAGCTGTTTTTAGTGCCTTTGGGTCTACAATAGCATTTTTAAGTAGTAAAATAATGCCTCATGCTGCTTAATAGCATAAACTTGTGCCATTATAATGCACCGTAAATCCGTTATACAGCTTTGAGCTATTTTTGGTGCCCTTTGTTGTTTAATAGCACTTTTAAGTGGTTAGTAAAGCCCAGACCTGCTGAGCAGCATAAACGTGAATAAATATAATGCTTGCATTTTTAAAGATCAACTGAGTTCTGTTGTATAGCTAGCAGCTCTTTAATTAAATACACGTGAGTTATTGTAATGCGTAAAGCTGTATATAGGTTATTTTTTACTAAATTTGTTAAACCATTTGTCGGCCATATTGAGGAAAAGCACAACATGGCCTATAAACATGCTTTTTTTTGTTGAAGGCACCATAATTATTTTTATAAGCCACGCACAGGCATATGGAGATCACGCGTTCAGAAAGCTATTTTATCAACAGACTGTTGGCAAATGGATACAAGTTGCACAAACATACTGAAACGAGGTTTTTTGTTATGCTCAAGGATCCCCGAAATTGCGTTCAAGTAATAGCACTATTTCAGTCTACATCATGCTTACTGGTATACTGGTGAACCCATATAGAACTACTTTATAGACAATGGCACTACAGTGGTTCATAAAAAGTCTTCTCTCTGGTCTCTGGCTTAACAATTTTTCACGTGTGAGTATTTATACTGCTGGCGGCATTAATTAGCCATTATAAAGGCTCACCGGGCTGCTACAGACCGACACCATTTTGTAAATATTTTATATCCAAAATGTATTATCATTCGGTACTTTTTATAAAAGCAATAGGCATTTATAGTAATAAAATAACTTAATTTAATACTGTCCAACCAATACTTTTACGTTAATTGTGCAAAATTTGTTCTATCCTAGGAATACACATTTGTTTTGGTTATTTCACACATATATTTATATATTTGTTTTTAACAAAACCACAAAATATCGAAGGCGCGTGAAAATTTTAAATGAAACTGATATAGACATTTACAGTAAACTACTTTGCGCAGTAATATTTGAAGGCTTGAAATCAAATGCAAAAGAGTCAAAAACTTAAACAGCTTAATTTTGTTTTGATGCAAAACAAATATGGTGTCACTCCCACAGTTTTGACCCTGTTCGTCCATATTATATTGCGAGAAAAAGTAGTTAAATTACAACGATAATTTATTATAACATTTGTACCGTGGTATTAGAGATGTTTTTGCAATAATGTAGGGTTTAATTAAGTTCTAACTGTGAACACTTAAATAGCTTAAATAATTCTTTCACTCCATTCTAATGCTAGTCTAATGCTTTTGTAATGCAATTAACATCTACATTATCAATAATATTGCTAGTATAATGCTTCTGTAATGCGATTGGTAACTTCATTGACCGTAATATAGCTTCTTTAATGCGATGGGCAACTTCATTGACCACAATAATGCTAATATAATGCGCTTGTAATGCAATTAAACAACTCTTGTGAACGTATTTAGGATCTAATGCCGTATAATTTGTGCCCAAATAAGAATTACAGTAGCCGTATAATCGTTTGTAATGCTACTATAGAACTAACTCAAAATGCGAAAACGATACAGAAATGCTGTAAATCAGCCGTTATACTGCTTTGATGTGGGAAGGGAGCCTTATGTCCAGTGGTGGACGTGTTTTGAATGAAATGATGAATAAGGTTAAATCAAAAGCATAGTAGTTACCTATTGTTCCATATTGTATTATTGGCCCATGGCTCATTACGAAATTTTATCTATAAATAATTAGTTAATCAGAATCATGACATAAGTAGGAAATTCCTCTATTTATAATGGCATCATCATTATTATACCTAAACTTCCATATTCATAACTGGACATGCCTTTGTGCAATCCTCAGCAATACGAATTTAGAGGAAATGTTACCGTAATTAGGCACCGTGTATAAATAGGTAGAATTATTAGCTAATTCCATGCATGTTTATATAAATACTACTTCAGTTAAAATATTTCCAAAATTGTATCTGAAGATTTATTTATTACTAACATTTGCCAGTGGCTTGGCCCGCGTGAAAGTCAAACATTGGTACAGTGAAAAAGATATCCTTTGATTTAACTTAGGTCATGGTCGACCTTTCAGTCAAAAGTCCAAATCAGTCACACTATCAGTTGAATTTGTTATTTTCACTATTTCCATAAACACGACGTATAAATATAGTTACCTTATGGTGGTTTTGAATAGGGGTGACAAACCTTTGATAGGTATAACATTTTTTTAGATGCACTTTTTGGTTATAAGAAATTTGAACACAATTTGGGCTCAGTACACTGATATTACTGAGTTAAAACATCACGAAAACGAAGGCTTTATGATCAAGAGAAAGGAAGTAAAAACATATTTTGTTCCCTCTCTACTGGCTTATAAATAGGTAAAATTCAAATCTACTCACAACCAATTCTTTACTTAACTTGTTACAATAAAGCCTAACATATACCCACTCATAAGTTCTAATTTTGTTGAACCAAATTGTTCATGTTGTTGTGTTTTGCCTTCCTTTACTAACTGTCTACTATCTGTATCCTAAGCTGTTAGTTTTCTTAAATAATAAAATAAAATAAATAAATTATTAACTCTTAACGAAATCGATTATTTTCAAAACTAGTAAGTAAATGGTCGACTTATTTTAAGGGTCATTACTACTTTAACTTTTCGAATGAATATCTAATTAAAATACAAGATATATCTTTAACTATGTTTAAAACTATCTAAGAGTCAGGTTTTAATAAGAAAAACAAGAAAAAGTCATTAAAGTATTCCAACAAACAGTCGTCTTATGGCGTTTGGTAATTAATCAATTTGTAAAATAATGAATACTCAAATCAATAAAATAATATAAAAAATAAACACTTTCCAATCCAGTAAAGCTCATATCAGTTCGAATTGAGATTGTCGAATGAGCATACTCAACTCTACCAAAATGTTTGTCACCTCGTCTTCAGTTTCCTTACAGCCTCTAACTAGAGGCTTACTAGCAATTCGGATGTAGCTCTGTGATTTCATACTCTGCCTGTACCGGCTAAACAGTGAAATAGACGGTTGGTTGGAACAATATGCGGCAAGAAACAGGAAACGAGGCCTAATCATTAGTGCGGCATCTTGGAAATACGAAGTGTTAGATATTTAAATTGTCTTGTTCGGAGAGATGTTTTTTTTGTAAGTGGAGTCATTTTTATTTTAACTAAACCTCAAGCTTCTATGCATGAGCTAATAGTTGCTTGACTAACCTAAATAATATCATAATCATCTTCCTGCCCTTATCCCATGTTATTTGGGGACGGCGCAACACATTTTCTTCATTCATACCGTCCTGTCCCCATCACGCTATTAATCCTCACACAGTCCATGCACGTTTTCTTTGGCCTTCCTCTCCCTCTCCATCCATCCACATTTATATTCATAACTTTTTTAGTAACATGCGTTTCGTTTAATGATTTACTAAAAAAACGACCTAGTCTCAATCTGCCTAGCCTTTTCCCAACTATATTGCTTGGGGTTGGTTTCCAGTCTAAATGGATTTAGCTGAGTACAAGTATTTTACATGGAGTGACAGCCTATCTAACTTCCACAATCCAGTAACTGTGTAACACGATACCCCTTGGCTAGACTGGTCTCAAATATCATATATAATAATATATAAGATATATATATAGGCTTCTGACTACCCGTAACCACTGTCGAAGATTTTCAAATGACAGCCGGGACCAACGGTTGAACGTGCTTTCCGAGGCACGGAAAAATGATATAAAGATGGTCACCCATCCGCATACCGACCTCGGCAATCGTTGCTTAAGATTGAGGATCAACCAGTGCGGCTGTTATTATTTAGTCACGAGCTCTTCCTATTAAAAAACTACCTAGTTTATAGCCAAAAACATTTATTTATTTATTGAACCTTGAAAATCGAACCGTGTGGTTGTTATTATCTACTTAGCCACGAGCCCCTCACAGATATCCATAACCGTAAATTTCCAAAAACAACCCTGGCACAACCAAATAAACACATTATAATCTTGTCCCCGTAAATCATAGAGTCTAAACTCTATGTGCAAATGAAATAAGTTATTTATAACCCGGAAAATGTCACTTTAATCTATAGCTTCGGGAGCAGAACAGAGAACTCTAAAATAGTAGTTTTGTAACATTTATGATGTATGTTTTGAGGTTAAGTCATATTTTAGAGTAATGGCCAGCCATAAGTTTGTGAGTGTGTGTGTTTGTATGTTTGTTACTTCTTCACGCTCAAACGGCTGGACGGATCTGGATGAAATTTGGCACAGAGATAGACTATAGTCGGTAATAGCATATAGAATACTTTTTATCCCAGGAACCTATATAATATATCTATATAATCTATATAAATAAACTTACAATAAAAAATAACGAACCAAAACCATAGCGATCATAAATAATACCGCATTATTTGTGGTAAACCCTAATGAGAGCCCATAAAACCTCATAAAAAGGATGTCTTGATATACAACTCAAACCGGTGCGGTGGCTCAATTATGACATCCCATAAAATTGTTATGGCGGTCATACATTGTAGATATGTGGTGTTAGCTCGAGGTTATTATAGGTATCTGATAAAGGAGAGGAATTTGGAATAATTTCTATAGCCTTCTTTATTATTATTGTGGCCTTAAAAATTATAAAGGATTATCGGGCGGATACACACATGTTAAGCTCTCGGTCCCGGCTGCCATATGTAGATCTTTGACAGTCATTACATGGCAAGACTAAAGAAAGAAGTAAAAAATGTTACAACTTTTACAAGTACAGAACACGAAATACTCCGAAACAAGGCATGCCCGTTCGGGGACTGAAATCTCGCTTCCGAAAACCTCCATGTCCAACCACGACCTATCAATTTAACCAAAAAACTCTTCCAATTAACATAAAGCCTTTGTAGATTATGTCAGATATAAAGCAGGAAATCGCATGCATATGTAGAGTAAGCCCTGTTTCCTATCGCCATTCATTGGGGGCGCATACATTAGCATGTCGTTTGCTTGTGAGGGTGGAATTCAAAACTCTTTTGACCGTGGGATGGTGGTTGAAGAATACAGTGTAATTTACCGAAAGAAGAAGAAAGAAAAATGTTTCCTCGCCACAAAAACACGTACATATTTTTGATTTTTCCTTAAATTAAACCCTTAACTTAAGGGTATCAGTAAGTACTTAAATTATGTTAGCAATGAAAAGTATGATTAAAATAAAATACCAAATTTGAGTACGTGTTTTCGTGTTATTTGTTTTCACCCTATATAGTGCTATTGTAATACATGAAATTGCTTATTTATGCAAAGGCCTCCTCTCGCTTAAATCGCTTCAAATATCCCGGATCGTCTTGAACATTAATAATGAGGGATTTTTGCATTCTTCGAAATAGTGCCAGGTACTCCTGCTTAAAAAAATACTCCCGTACTCTTAAAGAGTAGAAACAAACTTGCTAAATCAAATCCGTTCTAAAAACATACAGCTCATTACATTACATTTAATCGAAAGTCCTCCTAAAAGTCTTACACAAAAGCTTGCTCCTTTCTTAAACGCGCCGCTCTCAAATCGTTCGGATTCCATTTTCTGAGAAATTCTATCCAATTCACTTGCTACAGAACTTTAATTAATAATTAAACCCATTAATTTAGTGAAAATGACAAATCGCTGGTCTTTGAAAATGTCCATTTTCGATCCCCAAATGTACCTTATGATTCTTTGTATTAGTCCTCATTTGGGGATCTTCACGTCTGCAGTTTTTGCCGCCATTCTTGGACATTTAACAAGTGGAAGAAGTACTAATTAAAACTTGACGTCAAATAAATTGAAAAAGTTTCATCTTCAGCATGAAATTTTATCCCGTGTGATAGAGAGGGAACGACGACACGGGCCCTGGATGCGGGAAAAGTTTCGGTTCTCCTGCTTTGTTTGCCCGGGAACAAGTAAACATGGGGTAATCAATTTATTAATATTAAATTGAATTTTTCATAAAGGTTGTTAATAAAGCAATAGTTAATTAAAAACACGTAGGTAGGCTCTTTGGTCACGCAATCGTTATTTTTTTCTCGTTCGCTCTTTTACAAGGTAATTTCGGTACCAACAAAAAACTTCGTCAAACAAGAAGTAATTAGGCCCTAACTCGTATTTTCTTACCTATTTATTTTTCTTTTTATACAACCTGATGACCTCGTTCCGTATGGTGCCGGACGTAAAGAATTTCACCATTCCATGTCTTCCCGTGGGTATCGGAAGAGGCGACTAAGGGACAAACCAGAGAATGGGCAGCAGCGTTCTCTGTGCTTCTATAACAACCATACTGCGATCGCCAACCCGCCTGCCAAGCGTGGTGTTTAAGGCAATTTTTTTATTTGTGCTATTCATAAATAAAACATTGGGTGAGGTCCCCATGAATAGCACAAATAAAAAATGGCCCCTAGCGCCCGGCAGCCTGCCTACCCTCGACTACGGTAGCGGTCGAGGTTACGGCATAGCAAGGGGTGCCAAGAATGTCCCGACGAGATCCGGCTACCCAAACAATCACCGACGACTGGACTTGGCAACGTACAACACGCGCTCACTTCGGACCGACGAGAAGATCACCGAACTCGAAGAGGAATTGAGCAGGTTGCGATGGAGTATTATAGGGTTATCGGAAGTCCCAAGAGCCTGTCTTGGAGAGCCGGATTTGAGGATTATCGAGTCCTCCCCCTGGACTCGATAATCCTCAAATCCGGTAACCTGCTCTAATTCCGAGAGGGTGACCGGCAGTCTCAGGGTGGTGTCGGGTTTATCGTCCACAAGTCCCTTGTGAACAACGTGGTGAAGATCGAGAGTGTGTCGACCAGGGTGGCGTACCTTATACTCAGAATATCCTCAAGATATTAGCTGAAGGTCATACAGGTCTACGCCCCAACCTCGGCACACCCCGACGACGAGGTAGAAACCATGTATGAGGATATCTCCAGAGCCATGCATGGTTTCAAAACTCACTTCACCGTTGTCATGGGGTAACTTCAACGCGAAACTGAGCAAACGAGACGAGGGTTAGCTGTAAGTGGGGCAATTTGTAGTTGGTCGATGGAACCACCGGGGTCACCTACTGGCCAGTTTTATGGAGAAGGAGGGCCTTTATTTGATTAACTCCTTCTTCAAAAAGCGTGAACACAGGAAGTAGACCTGGCAGAGCCCCGATAGTGCAGCAAAATTTGAGATCGACTTCATCGTCTCAACCAAGAAGCAAATGTTCAATGATGTTTCTGTGATCAATTCGGTAAAAACCGGGAGCGATCACCGCATGTTAAAAGGCACATTGAACATTAATATTAAGCTTGAAAGGTCTCGACTGATGAAGTCCACGCTCCGTCCAGCACAGATCCAGCTCCAAAACCACGAGAGCTTTCAGCTCGAATTCGAGAATCGTTTCTAGTGCCTAGGGAGCTCCGTGGACGAATACAGCGACGGGTTCGTGGAAGCTGTCCATACGGTTGGGTCTAAGTTTTTCAAGACCCGTCGTACAGATAGAAACAAAAAGCCCTCTGATCCTACCCTCAAGCTTATGAAGGAGAGGCGTGAGATGATCCTGCAGTCTTCAGATGAGGCGTGCAAATACCGGCAGCTCAATATACAGATCTCTATATCCTTGAAAAGAGACCTCCGCCGCTTTAATACCGAGCGTATTAAAGACGCGATTGAGCGAAATAAAGGCTCCAAGATTTTTTCTAGGGATTTGGCTATCGGGCAGAGCCAGCTCACGAAACTGAAGACCGACGATGGCAGGATCGTATCTGGCAAACCGGAGCTTCTGAGGGAGATCGAGACATTCTATGGGCAGTTGTACACATCAATCAGCAAGCCCGTTACGACCCGACACTATACCGAAGATATTCCGGACGACAGCCTGTACTAGATTAGGATGGCTCTGAAACAGATTAAAAACAACAAGGCGCCGGGTGATGACGGAATCATGGCTGAACTCCTGAAGGCGGGTGGAAAACCGGTCCTTAAGGCCCTTCAGAAGCTGTTTGATTCCGTCATACTCGAGTGAAAAACGCCACAGGCATGGTGCAGGGGTGTGATGGTACTCTTCTTTAAAAAGGGCGACAATTGCCGGCTGAAGAACTATAGGCCCATCTCACTTCTTAGCCATGTCTACAAGTTGTTTTCAACAGTCATAACGAATCGTATTGCGCGCAGGTTTAACGATTTTCAGCCTCCCGAACAAGCCGGATTCCGAAAAGGCTTTAGCAGCGTAGACCAGATACATACGCTGCGGCAGGTTATACAGAAGACCGAAGAGTACAACCTGCCTCTCTATTTAATGTCTGTGGACTACGAGAAAGCCTTTCAGCCAGTATTAAAGGTACTGCTGGACTAGAGGGGCCTAGGCATCAACGTTAATGGCGAGTACATCACTCACCTTCGGTTTGCCGACGACATAGTGGTCATGGCTGGGATCATGGAGGACCTCAGTACAATGCTGAATGCCCTCAGTAGAGCTTCCGAAAGAGTGGGTCTTACAATGAACATGGACAAAACCAAGGTGATTGAATGCCCATGTTACACCCACTCCTATCAAGGTTGGAGACTCGACACTCGAAGTTGTAGACGACTATGTCTACCTGGGACAAACGATCCAGTTGGGTAGGGCCAACTTCGAGAAAGAGGTCAACCGTCGAATCCGACTCGGCTGGGCAGCGTTCGGGAAGTTGCGCGGTGTCTTCTCGACCAAGAAGTTGCTTGGTGTCTTCTCGTCCAACTTACCACTGGTAATAGACTTTTGTCTCGAGACAAAATCGCTTATAATGGGCCTCATCAGAAAGCTTACAGTCAATCAAAGGGCAATGGAGCGGGCTATGCTCGGCGTTTCCTTGCGTGATCGAGTCAGAAATATAGAGATCCGTAAGAGAACCAGGGTTGCCGACATAAGTGGCAGTGGGCAGGGCAAATTGCTCGCAGAACGGATGGCCGATGGGG
This sequence comes from Orthosia incerta, assembly GCA_948252205.1. NCBI lineage: Eukaryota > Metazoa > Arthropoda > Insecta > Lepidoptera > Noctuidae > Orthosia > Orthosia incerta. The sequence goes on from OX411761.1 coordinate 19,597,255, forward strand.
CAGAAAGGTTCTGGAGTGGCGACCGCGAACCGGAAGACGTTGCGTTGGAAGGCCTCCTACCAGGTGGACTGATGACCTGGTGAAAGTTGCGGGGATCCGCTGGTTGCGAGACGCACGAGACCGGTCAATGTGGCGACGCTTGGGGGAGGCCTATGTCCAGCAGTGGACGTATTTCAGCTGATATGATAAAATAATTGACCACCCCGTTGGTCTAGAAGTCAATAGAGCTATGGCTGAGCATGAGGTCCGGGCTTCGATTCCCCGGTCGGGCAATTTATAATTGGGTATTTCCATTCCAAATTTCTCAATAGCAGTCCGGATGCTGGATTTGTGCCTGCTGAATGTCAATATAGGCTCGCCTTCTAATGGGACTGTGGCAACACCGTTGCACAACTGGCCGCACAGTGATTTTGATAATTAAGAAACAATGCGGAGACAGCGTCAGTCACGAGAGATTTTTCCTGCCAACCAAGCTGAGCTGGTGGTGCAATGTGTATCCCTTATTTCTATATACTCCTAAGTTAAATTATACATAATCCTTCTATACGTCGGCGTTTCATTTAACTCGCAAGATCCGGGCAAGAAGCTACTGAACACATTCAACTGCCGCCCAGGGGCATGGTTGGCTGATGCCCCGGCCATATCCTGGAGCCGAGGCGTCGTAACATTCGTTCCCCAAATTGGTGACCCCGACGTTCGGATGATCGAGTTTTGCTGATTGGATTTATTTTTTACCTGGATTTACATTGACATTTTCAAGTGAAAGCTAGTGTCATTCAGTGGACTATTGACAGTGCTGTGTTTTCTACTTCGGAACTGTTTTACCAACTGTCATTCTGCGATCGTTACGTTTGTCGTCCACGTCAACGTCATGACTGTCAAACTGTTTTTGTAAACAAACTTTTAAATCTCGTTTTAGTTTCATGAAATAATTTCATAATTTGAGTTGGTTGTGTTATACTTAAGTGTTAGTAATAGTGAAGTTTTTTTTTTTTACGGCATGTCTCTTATAGTAAGATAGTGAAACTAGGTATATTATGTGAATTGTTTTTCAACTGCATGCATTGCTTTCTTATATACTAATAACTTGACGTTTAAAACACTTCTTGATACTAACTTATTGGTATAATTTGCAATATTTATGTTTAATATTCGTGTTTTCGCCGATATCCAATTGCATTTGTTGACGACGCGGATGGCCCAGTTGGTAGCGACCCTGCTTACTGAGCCGAATGTTCTGGGTTCAAATCCCAGTGTGTGCAAATATTTATTGGTTTTGTTATGCCACTAACCCCCTACCTCATTCTAGCTAAACAAATCTAACTAAACGTACCTAATTCCTTTTTATGTCTTTTGAATGTTTGTTTACGTGTATACTAACAACTATGGCTGACGAGTTAGAATCAAAACTTTTGATTAGTTTTTACCATTTTTATTAATTTCAGTTTTAACTTATAACCATCTTCGCAATATGCGAGGTTATGTTTGTTCTCCGTGGGGGGGGGGGTGGTGTGGCAACACCGTTGCACAACTGGCCGCACAGTGATTTTGATAATTAAGAAACAAAGCGGAGACAGCGTCAGTCACGAGAGATTTTTCCTGCCAACCAAGCTGAGCTGGTGGTGCAATGTGTATCCCTTATTTCTATATACTCCTAAGTTAAATTATACATAATCCTTCTATACGTCGGCGTTTCATTTAACTCGCAAGATCCGGGCAAGAAGCTACTGAACACATTCAACTGCCGCCCAGGGGCATGGGCGGCTGATGCCCCGGCCATATCCTGGAGCCGAGGCGTCGTAACATTCGTTCCCCAAAGGACTTATACGTTAGGCGAAGTGTGGTTATACCTACTATAGGAACACCTCATTCGGGAAATACGGCCATAATGTTATGTTTTAAGGAAACAAAGCAACAATGTCTGACGTAAAAAGACAAAACTTTCTTTGTTCGGATCTGGGTCAATACCACGCCTGACTGCATTTTTATGGCAACTTTCTATTGATGATACTACGGATCCGGTCTTTGGTGATCTTATCTACGTATTCCTAGTTTCCAAACTAGACTTTGTTGTATTATGACAAGTGATATACAACTATGCATTAGTGACGTACAAATAATTTCCGTGACTGCATCTAATTGCATTAATGCCAATTAGACCGTTTACATTACAACGGATTAAGTCGTAAGTCATCCATGATCGAATCAACGAGTAATGCTTTTCAATTAGATTAATCAATGCCAACGTAAATAATCCCGATGTCAGTGTTGGTAATGTATAAAGATTTTGCAAGAATCCTAGCCAGTGGTGTTTCGTAGTTTTGAATTATCACCATACCGTAAACACGGTTTAATCGTAAACACGTTATAAACATAAACAATCGGACACTAATGGGGATAATGTTTGACCGAATCGAGGAAAAAATCTTTTTCATAAAAAATAGTCCGATTTCTAAAGCAAAACACTAAAAAGCGCAAAAATAACTTTAGTTTCGGAAGTCAGTGTCTTTGGTACCTCTTTTTATCGTTATTCAACACATTTCCGAAACGAAAGTTATTTTTGTGTTTTTCTTTAGAAATCGGTTTATTTTACTCTCTTTTTAGTTTTAGTACCCTATCACTAAAAAGTGAGCAAAGTCTGTAGTAAGGTAATTAAACGATTGACAACGCATATATTTCTAAGTTGCATTACCTTTCAAAATATTTATTTTAGATACGAATGACACTTTAAATTGGATCAGGGGGGTGACCATAAGCTCTTAGAGCGGTATTAATTTGAGATCGAATAAGGGACAGAGACTCTTGTATTGTAATTCAGATAGGACTTGAATGTTTTTTGTCCATTTAATCAAGTGGTAACAAGCGCCACTTATAAACATGGAGGTATGACTCAGTAGCAGCCCAGAGCCTCGTTTCCAATGTCTGGTTGATGACAATAGGGTCATCCTATATTACATGAGAAGGTAGTACACCTCTACTGGGTCTAAAGTTCAGAAATGACCGACGGACAAGACTGCACCTCTTATACATACTTGTACTTATTCGGCGTTATTCAAATTCAAATTCAAATTGATTAATCAGACGAACTTACCTTAAGTGAAGTCCGATTACAATTTCATGAAGGATGAACTGAAATATAATTGATTACAGAGTAGTTCCCAATTCGCTAGTATTTGGCATCGCAGTTTTAGAGAAAATAAAAATAAAACTTTTCTCTATGGATTGGTAACCCTGATTTGACACTCTTTAGAGATAGCGTTGCTCTGTTGGCCCGTTCGACAAGGGACTGATCCTAAAAAGGATGGGTTGGGTGGGTAATTATATTTCAGTTCATCCTTCATGAAATTGTAATCGGACTTCACTTAAGGTAAGTTCGTCTGATTAATCAATTTCATTTCATGATGAACTGAAATATAATTGATTACAGAGTAGCTGTTTAGAGTCAAAGTCGATATGGGCCACTATTTTGAAAAGATACATATCAAAACAACTATATATGAATCAAATTTATTTGAGACTTATATACTCAAACAACAGTAACCTAGTACATACTTACTTAGGTATGTAACATCAATAATCTTATGATATTTAAAATGTTAGAATAAGAAAAAAAATGCCTTTATGCGGGCTTACATAAACAGGGCGTCATTTAAGTCAAACAGAAATGACAATTTGCTACTAGTATTTTCATGACAATAAAATTGCAATGAAAATACTAGCAGCAACAACAACATAACATAAGTACTATTAATATCAGTCTTGTATCTTAATCAGATAAAATTAGTAACAATAAATGCTATAGTGAAACATCCTTGACTGACCCTTAGCAATATAACCAAAATATGACTCTAATGACAGTGTATAAATAACATAAATAATCATTGATCATTTATTAATTTTATAAAAGAGAGAATAAAAAATAATTACATCCTCAAGTTGGCATTAAAGACAGCATTAATAAAGCTGTCATGTGGGGCATTAACATTCACTGGTACATCATAAAATCTGGCAAATGTAAGAGAGCTATCTGACCAGCCAGCAGTTTTCCTAATCACATCTAATGATACCCTATGAGCTAGATATTTTGGTATCAATACCACTTTCCTTTATAACTGATTTAATCCATCTACTAATTGTTTGGTTTGATGCTCTTTTATAAGGTTTCCTACTAGTCAATAGCAAGTATTGTTCATCAATCCTTAGAGATGATGTTAGCTCAACATATTATGTTATGTTTTTATAGCTAAACATATTATGTTTTTATAGCTCTAGCTGGGCAAACATTGGGGTTCTGATCAAAAAACGGTAGTTTAATTAATGTTTCAGTTCTTGATGACAGTGATGTTTTTATAAGATCTGTAATGATAATATGTATTATGTCTTGTGACATGGATATATCTTGTATTTTAATTACTGATATAGTCTGTACTCTTTAAGCAGTAGCAAGAGCTAATAAGGTGACAAGATTTTTACTTAACATAGCCAAATTTAAATTTTTATCATCACCCCAATTAGACAGAAATCTTAGCACTATTGAAGGATCCCAAGTATTAACATACTTTCGTAAAGCAGGTTTAATTCTGTATAAACCCTTAAAAAAAAAACGTTTGATGTGATCATCCCTGCCAATTCTTTCATTTAACAGAAGGGAAAGTGCAGATCTCGCTGTATTTAACAAGCTGTAGCCAACATTCATTTTATGTATTTCAGTTAGGTACTGTATTACATCTGGTATTGAAGCTGTATAAACATCTACACTGTGGTTTTGACAGAATAACCACCAACTCTTATAAGTAGTACTTATAAGAGTTGGTGGTTACTACTATACTGCTTTAGCGTACCTGGTGAAATGGATGATAACATAATATTTAGTGAGCCCTCTGGCAAACCTCTACGTCTGAATGCTTCCCGCAAAAGATGCTCGCTGCCAGGGTAAGCTGGTTGCTTAATGGGTGTTCCATGCTGAAAGGAGATTGTAATAAATTCTTATTAGGATAGAATATGATTGGTTTTGTAACCATCAACATTGTTGCCAAAATATACCATGGCTGACAAGTCCACAGTGGGTATACTAGGATTCCCTTCACCCCATCGTTTTTAATTTTTTGCAGACATTTTGTAATTAATGCAAATGGTGGGAATGCATAAAAAAAATAGGAGATCCAGTCAGATGTAAAGGCATCTATTTCAAATGCATATGGGTCTCTATGCCATGACACATATGTTTTACATTTTGCATTATTTCTGGTAGCAAATAAATCAATACTAGGCTTGCCAAACTCTTTTTCAATTCTCCTCCTCTCTGCCAAGTTATCTTTAGATTTTATGTAAGATGCCTGGACATTAATGAACCTAGATTCACACCAATCCCATATCATTCTACTAACATCATTGAGGTGTGGAAATTGAACACTACTCATCTTGTTAATACAGGCAATGGCAGTATTGTTGTCAATTCGAAGAAGAATATTACAATTATTTTTTTAAATTTGCAAAGCATTTAAACCAAAAAATGCTGCCATTAGTTCTAACTGGTTTATGTGATACTTTTGTTCTGATAATGACCACAGGCCTCCAACACTCTCACCATTGCAATAAGCAACCCAACCTGTCAGGGAAGCATCTGTATATACTTGTAAATCAAATTTTCTTGACTTATATGTTTTGCTGTTATGCATTATGTTATGTTTCCACCATTGAAAGTCTGACTGTAATAGTATAGGTAAGGTCATGGATGCATCATAATTGTCCTTTGATATCAGTAATGCTAAATACCTAACATGTTCCATTTGCTTTGTATGTACTATGCCATATGGTATAGCTGGACATGCTGCTACTAATGTACCTAACAATCTAGCAAATTCTCTAATCTTATCTTTTTTTTTTTTTTAATTTCAGGAATTTATCAATCATACTCTTAATTGTATTTCTTTTTTCTAAAGGTAGCTCAATAGCTCAAGGCACATTGATGTGGAGTTAATCATGAACTCCAAAAATTTGCAATATATACTAGGCACTAGGTTGCTTTTTTCAGAATTAATAATAAAGCCTAAGCCCTTTAACACACCAATTGCTGTTTCCATGTTCTGTAAACACTCATTATAAGTTTGGCTAAGACATAAAAGATCATAAATGTATATTGTGGATAGGAGGCCTAAATTTCTGAGATAACCAACCACAGGATTTAACAATTTGGTAAACACACTAGGTGCAGTACATAATCCATATGGCAATGCTGTGAATTCATATAAGGTTCCATCAAATTCAAAATGGAGGTACTTTCTGTGTTCAGATGCTATAGGTACTAATAAGTATGATTCCTTAAGGTCTATGCAACACATATAATAATGTTTATCAATTAACCTTACTGCAGTGCGAATATCTTCCATCTTAAAGTGACTAACTTGTATAAACATGTTCAAAGGTTTTAGATTTAAAATGAGTCTTTGCTTGCCGTTAGGTTTTGGAACAAGGGAAAGCTTTGGAGATGAATTCTCCCTTTGAATGACAACATGGTGTTATAGCAGCTTCCTGCATAAGTGGAATTTCACAATCAGGTAAATTATTTTTAGGGACTATACTTTGGTAAACCGAGACATGAAAGGAATATATCCTTTAATCCACTGCAATATAATGGGATCATTTGTTAATGACAACCAACAAGCAAAGTAGTTTTTTAAATTGCCAGCGTGTACCTTATTTATGTCCTGTTGTTGTAGTGGGCACCCCGGGTTCTCTCGGAACGCTGTGGGTTGAAGGATGTCCTGTGTTGTGATGGCTGTGGTCGAGTCCGTGGTCCACCTCGTGCCATCCCCTTGGTTGGTTGATTCTGGTTCAACTGTCGTGGTGGACCGTTCCTGTTTCCCATATATTTGTTATTTGTGTTCTTAGCAGAGATTGCTGGCTTTGGTGCAGTCTTCTTAATAGAGTTTGAACTCTGTTGTATTATCTATATAAAATAATATAGATAAATTGCCTCCATATAAAAATTCATTTCGGGTAGTATTTTGAGTCATTTCTAAGAAATGTTTGTCCAGTTGGGGAGACACTAGTGACCTTCTGGTTTTGTTTGTTGATGATGGTGGTCACACACCAACTTTGATGCTTCACTGAGTGATTTTAACATAGTTATTTTATCTGGTGGGTTGTTAATTATATGAGACATGACTTTGCCTATTATTGTAAGTGCTGTGCCCATCTGTCTTTGCTGGTAGGTTACAATACACTTGTCTCTAGTTATGCCCGTTTCAGAGATCACTGCCTTCACTTCTTCGTTCAAGATTGGGGCATCTAAGAGTTGGCAGTTTTCAGGCAAACTGTGACATTTAAGGTTCATCCTCAGGGATTTGGACATTATGAGCGTCAGATTGTTCTTCAAGACCGACGAAATTTGAGGGTAAATTTCACTCTGTTCGATGATTTCTTCTGAAATATGAGAAAAAACCCTTAGGTAAGGTTTCTCAACAGCACTTTAATAGCACTAAACAGTATCTCGTACTGAAAGCACATGCTGGTTTTGACCAAATCGGCATCACGTGCCGGAAACAGAAATCTGTTTTATATCAAAGTTGATATCTCGTATCAAAGTTGATCTTCGTGTTTAAGTATCTCGTACTAACACGGTAGGTATGTTATACTCGACCATTCACTAAACAGTATCTCGTACTGAAAGCACATGCTGGTTTTGACCAAATCGGCATCACGTGCCGGAAACAGAAATCTGTTTTATATCAAAGTTGATATCTCGTATCAAAGTTGATCTTCGTGTTTAAGTATCTCGTACTAACACGGTAGGTATATTATACTCGACCATTGTAGCCAGCCACGTGTTTAGACTAAGCTGTACCTAAATCAAAGCTTACCTTCGTTATCCGGTGTACTGGCGCGCAAAGGGCTCCGGTCACGTTCGACACTTTGCCGCCGATTTGAACTGAGGCTGCGCCCGCGTACACTATCATGTCTCCGTCTTTTCCTTCGACGGAGACGTTCCAACTTTTTATTATATTTCCGTATTTTTCGAAGTAATTTATCTTCCGAAACCATTTTTGCATGCGATGCCGGTAAACGCGCGAAAAAGAAGTGTCAAATCAGGGTTACCAATCCATAGAGAAAAGTTTTATTTTTATTTTCTCTAAAACTGCGATGCCAAATACTAGCGAATTGGGAACTACTCTGTAATCAATTATATTTCAGTTCATCATGAAATGAAATAGCCTTTATTAACAAACTTAAAACTAATATTTACATTTTTTTTTTTTTTTTAGATTTTCAGACATCGGTTTGTTTGTCTTGCTCACTAGCATAGGCCTCCCCCAGACCCTTCCACAGTACACGATCTTGTGCTTTTCTCCTCCACGCAGCGCCTGCTGTCGATCTGAGATCATCTTCCCATCTACGCACTGGTCTTCCCCGTTTCCTCATCCCCTCTCTCGGGTACCATTCAGTAACATCTTTGGCCCACTTCTCTATTCTACTTCGGAGTGTGTGACCTGCCCACTGCCACTTTAGTCTTTTAATTGTGAATGTCACGTCCATGATATTAGTTTCTTTCCTTATGAGTTTTAATTCGACTTTATCTTTTCTCTTCAGGTTTAACATGCTACGTCCCATGTTATGTTGGCATGTTGCTAATTTGTTTATGTTTTCATTAGTAAGAGGCCAGGTTTGGCAGCCATACGTCATAACAGGAAGGATGCAGGCGTTGAACGTATGTCTTTTTAGGTTTAGAGGTATAGATGGATTTTTTAGAATTTCTTTTAATGACCATTACTTTTTCCATGAAGAGTTAATCCTATTTTGGATTTCTTTAGTGGTGAGTTGAGTTGGGGAGATAATTTGTCCTAGGTATGTTATGTCGCCACTTGCGAAACCCTAAATTCTTAAGACAATGACTAACACCGTATTGCGCTCTGCACCGTGAGATTCGCCTTCTCAGCAATTCGATGGCGTGGGACCGAAGATGGCGCAATAGCAGTGATGAATATTGATTTAGTGTATTAGTGATTCACTCTTGTTTCTCACATCGAGCAATTGTCGCGCATCTTAATTTTACCGATCTAAATGTAATAATTACTTTAATTAAATTCATTAAGTAAATTATATCGGTTTTATTTGCATCCTCGACTGCAGCCGTACGTAATTGGCGCAGCCGGTAGGATACTCGCGGTCGGTTTCGCGTAAAGAGGAAGATTTCCGCTATCGTAAAGCCGCCCGTGCGGCTATCCAGTCGCTCCAGAGTATCCCGAATCTACACGTCGTGCTGCATCGAGGAATCCAGACATTGATTACGCAAAGGAGCTGATATAATGTTCATGTAAGTACATTAGATTATTTCTAGTGACCGCTTTCTCCTAGCCTGTACTAATATAACCTTCCAAAATTTTCTTTCCACGAAAATCCAGGAATACTAGGGTAGTTAGAAGTAGAGACTTGGCGATAGATACTAGAAGAAATATTAATTTAGATACGTTATACGAGGACACAGAATCGTTTTCTGGGAAAATGTCTTTGGATTTAGATACCGTTTTTAAAGCATTACGGTTGGTACCCGAATTTGACGGGAACCCGAATGTGCTGACTAGGTTTATTCAATTGTGTGATCATTTAGTTAAAGAATATTACAATGTTCAAGGTGGTTCTGAATTAATTAATTCAGCACTTCTTAATGGTATATTAAATAAAATTGTAGGGTCTGCTGCTCGCTTAATTAACTCAAATGGCATAGCAACTGATTGGAATGGCATCCGTAAGGCATTAATAAATAATTTTGCTGACCAGAGGGATGAGACCGCCCTTTATAGCGATTTATCTCTTTTAACACAGGGCTCTAACACTCCGCAAGAGTTCTATGAGCGTTGCCAGAACCTTTTTAGTACAATTATGACGTATGTTTCCTTACACGACTCCTTAAAAACTACTATAGATGCTAAAAGGGATTTATATAAGAAATTGACTCTCCAGGCGTTCACGCGCGGATTAAAAGATCCTATAGGATCACGCGTGCGTTGTATGCGCCCTCAAAATATAGAACAAGCATTAGAATTTGTTCATGAAGAAACTAATACCATGTATCTGCAAAATCGTAATGACCGTTTGCCTGATAAAAGAATTAATAGCAATAACCAACCCGGTAATAATTTTAAAATGCCCTCTCAGCCGTTTAATATGCCTGATCCAAGGCCTAATAATTATAGCATGCCAGGACCTGCACGATTCCAATTTCCTGCCCAACAACCACCGCAGTGGAAACCGATTTATTTCCAACCTCGTCAGTTTGGTCCGACCCGAACTCAGCAAATGTTCAGGGCACCCCCACCGAACTATAACCGTCAGAATAACCCATTTCAAGTAGTCCAGCAGAATTCTCCTAACCAGCCTAGCGGGTCAGCGCAACCACGACCAATGAGTGGTGTTAGCCATTTCGTGAGCAGACAATTACCACCTACTAACGCTTTATCTAGGCATGATTGGAACAGATCAGGGAATCCTCCACCTAATAATTATTTCAAAACTCGAGAGATGCATTTTAATGACTGTTTCATTGATCCTTCGATCAATGATTTATTTACCGATTATGATGGAACTTATTACGATTACTATGAGTATCCAGAAAATTTGTATTATGAGTATCAACCATCCCCTCAGGAATATCTAGAACATCCCCAGCAGACCGGAAGCATAAAAGAGGACGACAAAGAATCCAAAGAGCCGGATTTTCGGAAAACTCCGAAATCCGACAAATTAAAATAGAGATAAATCTCCAAACTCAACGGTACCTTCCATACATTCAAATTGCGTCACCTCCCCTTAAACTTTTAATAGACACAGGTGCAAACCAGTCGTTCCTATGTCCTAATGCTGTCGAAAAATACTTTAGTGAATTTCCATTAAATTATTCTCCGTTTGAAGTGCATAGTGTTCATGCTAAAACTAGAAACGATTATTCAATTACTTTACCTATTTTTAATGAATTTAATGATTCAGGTACAGTTTCATTTGATATCTATAAGTTCCACGACTTCTTTGATGGACTTATTGGTACCGATTTGCTAGAAGAATGGGAAGCTACAATAGATTATAAAAATAAATTATTTACAACTAAGTTCGCTTCAAACCCTATTAGAATCTATGATTCACGTAATACTAATTTGTATGAGAATATTATTCCAGCAGGTACATCTAAGTTACTAAAGATTCCGATTAACGTCTGCGATGGTGATGCTTATATTCCTGAACAATCTATTTCAAACTGTATCGTACGTGAATGCCTTACTAAGGTTAAACAGAATAGGGGTATATTAGAAGTACAGAATCCTAGTAGGAATGACATAATCTTTTCAATGGATCGTGCAATGCCTGCAGAAGTTCATAATGTCGAGTGCACGCGCACTATACAGCAAAACCAACGCGTAAAAGAGGTGCTATCACGTCTGCGTACTGACCACTTAAATAAAGAAGAACGTATTAATCTAGAATCATTGTGCTCGCAATATGCAGACGTTTTCTATATTGAAGGTGAACAGTTAACATTCACAAATAAAATTAAACATTCAATTAAAACTACAGATGAGGCTCCAGTCTATACAAAGAGTTATAGATATCCATATATTCATAGACAGGAAGTACAAGAACAGATAGGTAAAATGTTAGAACAAGGTATAATTAGACCTTCAAATTCTGCTTGGAGTTCTCCTATTTGGGTGGTAGCTAAGAAAGCTGACGCATCAGGAAAGGCGAAGTGGCGTATTGTAGTAGATTTCAGAAAACTTAATGAGAAAACCATAGACGACAAGTACCCTATCCCTAATATAGCTGATGTCCTAGACAAATTAGGCAATTGCCAGTATTTTACTACGCTAGACCTAGCTAGTGGATTCTACCAGGTCGAAATGGACCCCCAAGATATTACAAAAACAGCATTCAATGTAGAACATGGGCATTTCGAATTTTTGAGGATGCCCATGGGACTTAAAAATAGTCCATCTACCTTTCAAAGAGTGATGGACAACGTGTTGCGTGAACTCCAAAATACTATTTGTCTAGTATACCTAGATGACATAATAGTTTTTAGTACATCATTGCAAGAGCACATAGTCAACCTAGAAAAAGTTTTTAAAAGATTACGCGAATCTAATTTTAAAATACAAATGGATAAATCTGAGTTCCTTAAATTAGAAACAGCGTATCTAGGGCATATTATAGGCAAAGATGGAATAAAGCCTAACCCAGATAAAATCTCAGCAATACAAAATTACCCTTTACCTAAAACTCCTACCGAAATTAAAAGGTTTTTAGGACTTCTTGGTTATTATAGAAAGTTTATACCTGATTTTGCTAAAATAACCAAACCTTTGACTCAAAGCTTAAAGAAAGGCTCCAAAATTACACTTGATCAAAATTATGTTGAATGCTTTGAAAGATGTAAGACCCTTCTGGTCAATGATCCAATTCTTCAATACCCTGATTTTAAAAAAGAATTTATACTAACTACGGATGCTTCAAATTTGGCAATTGGAGCAGTACTTTCACAAGGGACTATTGGATCAGATAAACCAATAGCTTATGCTTCGCGTACGCTTAACTCTAGTGAAATAAACTATAGCACTATTGAAAAGGAATTATTGGCTATAGTCTGGGCAACGAAGTATTTTAGGCCATATTTTTTCGGGCGTAAATTTAAAATTGTGACCGACCATCGCCCTTTGCAATGGGTGATGAATATTAAAGAACCGAATTCCCGTTTAACCCGTTGGAGATTACGGCTAAGCGAATTTGACTTCACAGTTGTCTATAAGCAAGGAAAACATAATACTAATGCAGATGCCTTGTCACGAATAGAAATTCATAATGAAGAAATTAGTTCGATAGTAGTTAACACTTCACAAGGTGCACCTTCAGACTCAGATTCTAGAACTGAAACCGCGGATTCTAGGACTTTAAGCGCCCATAGTGATTTAGAAAGTCCCATATTAGAAATCCCTATTTCCGACGACCCCCTTAATAAGTTTAATAAACAAATATATCTTAATGTCGTTGGAGATATAAAAAGCAGGCCTAGTGTTTCTAAACCATTTGAAACACATACTAAAACTGTCATACAAATTTCAAAATCTAATTTAGAACAAGACGTTATTAGCGCAATTAAAGAATACGTTAATCCAAAAGTAAAGACAGGTGTTTTAATTAATCCTTCATTAGAAATGTATTCTATAATACCTATAATTCAAAAATATTTTAAAAATTCTGCAATGAAATTAGTACTTACCAAAACCGAAGTAGAAAATGTTAAAGATTATTTCAAGCAACAGGAAATTATAAAGAAATATCATGAAGGGAAAACCAATCATAGAGGCATCAATGAGTGTTATCTAGCATTATCGCGTAGATGCTATTGGCCAAATATGAAGGAGCATGTAACAAAGTATATCAATGAATGTCAAATATGCGGGCAAGCTAAATATGATCGTAATCCAGTTAAACCAAGGTTACAAATTGTACCTCCACCTACAAAGCCTTTTGAGGTTGTACATTTAGATCTGCTTAGTATTGAAACGAATAAGTATCTTGTAATTGTAGATGCATTCTCTAAGTATGGTCAAGCATACTTCTTGAAAGATGCTACAGCTATAAGTGTCGTACAAGCTTTACTAAAGTTTTCTACTCATCACGGAGTACCCTTAACTATTGTAACAGACAATGGTCCGGAATTCAACAACCAAATATTCTCTGAATTTACTAGATTGCATAAAGTGCAACATCATAAAACCTGTCCTAATACACCCAATGAAAATGGAATGGTAGAACGACTAAATTCTACACTACTAGAACATTTGCGTATATTAAAATTAGAACACCGAGGAGAATCGATTACTAATCTTATGACTTATGCTATATTGGCATATAATAGTTCAATACATAGCTTTACAAAATGTAGGCCTATCGATATAGTTACCGGTCATTTTGATCCCCGGGATCCTTTAGATATGAATCTATCAGAACATCTCTTACAACAATATATCCAGGAACACCGTAAACGAATGTCAAAAGTATACGATATTCTTAACGATACTTCACTTCATCGCCGCACAGGAATTACTGAAAATGTTAATAAGAATCGTGAACCTGAAAAAAATTATGAACCAGAGCAACAAATTTTTATTAGGAATCCTTTATGCCACAGACAAAAGTTAGCAGCTCGATATACTCATGATACGGTATTAGCGGATTTGCCTATTCATATCTATACAAAGAAGAAAAGAGGCTCTGTGCCTAAATCACGCCTAAAACGGGTGCCTAATAGTGCTCGTTTGTTACAGAACACTGAAAATACTACTAGTCCTGACCCTGGCCCTGGCCCGAGCAGACGAGATAACGCTAGACAGTCTTAACGATGGACCAGGTATTTTGCCCTTCAACCTAGGATCCACAAGAGTCATTTCACATTTCCACTCCTTCCTCCAAATTATAAACCTTGATAATATGCGCAATAGTTTAGAGACAGTTAACGAACAATTGCAAAATCTTACGCCACAATTGAGCAATATATCACGATCTCTCTATGAGCCCCACGTTAACTACCTAGGTACAAAATTAGAAGAAATATCGGAACAGTTAGAAACACTTGAGGTAAAGCGTGTTAAAAGAGGTCTCATAGATGGTCTTGGTTCAGTAATAAAGAGCATTTCGGGTAATTTAGATTATACTGATGCATTAAAATATGATAATGCCATTGCAATCTTAAAACAAAATGAAAATAATTTAGTTGCTGAAATGAATCACCAAATAAGTTTAAGTAAGCAGTGGGTTTCGCGTAGCTCAAACGTTACAGATAAAATAGTAGAAAACCAAGATAAAATCGAGAAAATTATTAATTCTATTTTAGCTAGCAACGTTAGGCATGAAACAGATACCATTAAATATGCTCATTTAGCACAGTTACTAATGATATTGGGAGACAACATAGATAATTTGTCTAAAGAACTGGACAAATTACAAAATTTGTTAGCATTTATTAGAGCTAGAAGTATTCATAATTCTATATTTAACTATGCTATGTTTAAGGACATGATGAATAGATTAGGTATGTTATATAATAAGGATCAATTTCTAGATATAAGCTTTAGAGAGTATTTTGACATAATTAGACTAGGATATTATTACAATGGGAATAAAATAGTGATAGTTACAAAATTTCCGATACTTTACCCTACTAACTTTATCCTATATAAATTATCCCTGGCTCCTAATTATGACAATAAGGTCCTGATTCCAACTTATCCTTTCATAGCGGTTCACGAAAAAGATCTATTGTACATGGAGACAGAATGTCCGAAGTATAGCCACGGTCACCTTTGCGAGGATAATTTAAGTCGCCACCATGGCAAACAATCGGACTGTATCCAGCAGCTTATACTACACCAGAAAATTAATGAGTCCTGTCAATTTACATCAGTCATCCTGTTTTCTGAAGCCATGGAGCAACTAGACGACCAACACTTTATTCTAAGCTTTCCTAAACCTACGAAAGTTCGTTTAACCTGTTCTGAAGATAATTATAGAATGCTGAAAGGGAGCTACTTGTCCATCATACCAAAAGGCTGCGTGCTAAGAACTACAGCATTTACTGCAAGCAATCGTCATGATCAAACTAAGGGAAAGATATTGAAAATTATGGACTTACCGATTATAAAGGAAAATTCGTATAACTTACCAATGAAAACGATAAAACTAGATACCATTGACCTTGGCAGTTTGCATTCAAGTAACTCTGAAATCGTTCTACAAGAACCTGTAAAGCTGCAGTCGTCGAACACTGAAGCTATATACCACAGTACTATACCGGTATACATTCTACTATCCGGTGCATGTGTACTCGTTATCATCATTATACTTCGTCGTCGTAGATTGAAGCAACTTCAGAAAGCCACTGATGGCATCGATATTAAGATTAAGGATAAGGAGACCTGCAACACCGAGATTGATCCAGCTTCGCCATCGACACTATTTTCGACTAGAGTTTTCAAATAGTTGCCGATCTCGTGGAGGGAGATGTTATGTCGCCACTTGCGAAACCCTAAATTCTTAAGACAATGACTAACACCGTATTGCGCTCTGCACCGTGAGATTCGCCTTCTCAGCAATTCGATGGCGTGGGACCGAAGATGGCGCAATAGCAGTGATGAATATTGATTTAGTGTATTAGTGATTCACTCTTGTTTCTCACATCGAGCAATTGTCGCGCATCTTAATTTTACCGATCTAAATGTAATAATTACTTTAATTAAATTCATTAAGTAAATTATATCGGTTTTATTTGCATCCTCGACTGCAGCCGTACGTAATTGGTATACATACTCTTCAACATATTCGATGTTTTTGTTATTTTTAGAAATAGGTGATTTTGTGTGGTTGGTCATTAATTTAGTTTTAAGCGTGTTCAACTGAAGTCCAACTTTGGTGCTCACTCTTACTAGCTGTTCTAGCATTTCTTGTAGATGTTTAGGGTTATCCGTACTCAGAATGAGATCGTCAGCAAAGCGTAGATGATTAAATGTTGCTCCGTTTAGTTTAAATCCATAGCCGTCCCAGTCCAGATTTCTAAATGCCTGTTCTAGAGTGGCAGAGAAGAGTTTCGGCGACAGTGGATCTCCTTGTCTCACACCCTTCTTTATAGCGAATTTTTCTCCTACACTTTCTGTTTTTACTCTAGCTGTCATATTTGTGTAGATTTCCTTAATTATTGTGCTGTATTTCTTGTGTACACCTTGACTCAGTAGTGCTTCCCAGATACATAGGTGTTTTAGAGAATCAAATGCCTTGTTGTAGTCTACGAATGCAAGGTAATACGTCATTTGATACTCGTTGTATTTCTTAATAACCTGTTTTATCGTATGTATGTGGTCCACTGTTGAGAAGCCGCTGCGGAATCCTGCTTGTTCTTTTGGTTGGTTCTCATCTAATATCTTTGTGATTCGGTCCAGAATTACCTTAGCGAATATCTTATACAAGTTCGATATCAAACTTATCGGGCGGTAGTTACCGATATCGTCCCTACTACCCTTCTTGTGTAGTAAGATAATCGTTGAAGTTGACCACTGAGGAGGTATTTCTTCTTTATCCAGTATTTCGTTGAACAGGTCCCGCATAGCTTCCATTATGACGTGAGTTGTGCCTTTCAAGATTTCGTTTGAGATACCATCTTCTCCAGGTTATTACGGCGTTATTACCGCCTTCTATATTGGTAAGTATAGGAGGCGGTAATAACCACTTTCAGGTGAAAATTGACCTACGCACGTATTATGAGTAACGATATAATAAAATTGACGTCATCAATCTCTGACGCATGATCAGGACGTTACGTTTCCCTCAAGTGATTGCCTACTGCTACATGGAGTTTTACGTCCGAAGAGTTTTATTTGAGTTAGAAACTTTTCTAACAGAATATTGTGTAATGTTTTAGAAAAGAATATTGTGTAAGATGTGTGTAGTTGGAGATTGGAAAAAGTTTACGAAACTATTCAAACTGCTGTAGCTTTGTTAAGATAATACCAAAAATGGTGATGATTAGTATTGTTATTATATCAGCAAAAAAGTCCGTGCTGGCCTTCTTATAAATCTAATGAAATAATTAAAGCTACCGCAGACTTCTTTTAAACACAATGTTTTTCCAATAACACTCAATCTTTTCACCGCCACAGCAGCTGCTAAAGGAACTGGTAACCACAAACACAGCCTACCTAACCGCTATTAAGTTAAATTACCGATCAAATTAATATAATCGAACTTTATCATAAACGACATTGAAAGAGCCAACTATTTCCAAACCTTGGTAAAATATCTCTTTTATAACTACCGTCACTGACATGAAGCAATTGTTGAAGGAACGCTTCTTTGGCCGCTTGAAGAAGTTATTCAATAGCCTTCTTTCGGGCGGAAACAAGGTGCGCGAGTTAAGGAACCCCAACCTACCAATATTAGCTTTGTCAGACAATAAGTATTTACTAGATGATTATTTCTCAATTTCCCCACTGCGCGATCAGCATTTATAATTATCTAGAACATGCGTCAATCTGATCACGCTGTGGATGTACTACGTTAGCAATTAAGTTAGTATATAAGATCAATATCTTGTTAGATGAATCAATTACCGTCTTGCTGTAACTGGGATCAAATAAAGTTTATTTTTAAACTCTTCCGTTGTCGCTTACTTAATTGGCGCAGCCGGTAGGATCTCTGTAGTCAGTCTGTCACGTATCCACATCTACGGGAAGCAGCCGACGTCCGTTTCAACGGTTCAGCAGAGATCACCGAACAAACAAATACATTAAGAAGCCACATCAAGCCAGGAGAGGACCAGGAGCCAAGCAGTAATTCAGGGAGCATGGAGCTAGCTGCGGAATTGTGAGTAAATCTTTTTCACCTTCCTCTCAGCTCTTCCATCTATATCCCAACCTTGTAATAGTCTATGTGTTTGTGTATTATTAGGGATTGGACAACGCCGTAATAATATTTGCATAGATTTTAAACGTACTAATATTTTAGAATAGTGATAGTTTAGTAGCACATTAGTGTGATTTTTTTTCTCTCCGCGTTTGCTCCTTTCATAACATTTCACAATGGAAAACGTAACCCGTGTCCCACAGGAATTGGTTAACATCATACCAATATTCAGCGGCGACACTAGAATGTTGCCTTTATTTATAAAAAAATGTGAATACATTTTGTCTACGTTCTTAGGAACCGCAGCCCAAAATGAATATTTATTTCATGTAGTAACTAGTAGGTTATCAGGCGAAGCAGCCAGTTTGGTAGGCGAAAGAGAAGCTATAGGTACGTGGGACGAGCTGAAGAAGTTGTTAAACCAACACTTCGGTGATCCACGCACAGAGGATTGTTTAGCAATGGAATTAGAATCGTGTAGAATAAATAAGGGTGAAAGTTATTTAGATTTTTGCCATAGAATACAGCGGATGAGAAGTGTTTTATTTGCTAAAATATCAGAAACTATCATTGATGAATCTCTACGTAAGGCAAAGCAAACCATATATAGTAACAGAGCGATGAATGCTTTCTTGTTTAATTTACCGCCATTTTTAGTTAGATTAGTTCGTTTGCGCGACGTCACAACGTTAGAGGATGCATTAAAAATAGTTTTAGAAGAACAAAACTTCCAGGCAGTCTATGAGTCGAAAACAAACGACAGACGTAATTTTAGCAGAAATAACAGACCCAATTTGCCTAATAACCAAAATGCAATTGAATCTAATAATCAAAAGAAAGATTCACATAGCATATCAAGTACACATGTACCGAATAGTGCTACAAACAGCACATCTACACCGAACAATCCGCATCAGCCCAGACATTATAAACAACATAATAATATTCAAAGAAATCAAGACAATTTTAATCGTACAAACAACAATAATGCGTCACCGCAGTCAAGTAGGTCATTTGTTCCGATTGCACAACCGAACCAACAGTTCGCGGCACATGCACCGAGCACGCCGTCTTTTGCAGCGCAAGCATCTACGTCGGGTGCGAATACTGATGTCACCATGCGTACTGCAAGGTCGCGACGTGTTAATTACATAAATAATTCTAATAATAATGAACAGAGTTCAAGTTATTCGTACAATGAGTGCCAAGAATTTTCTCCTGAAGAACCCGGGGCGGGAAATTTTTGCATAACGGCCTCTACCCTAGAGAACGAATAAAAATAAATTGTAATAAACGCTTAAATTTACCACATATAGTTATACCAGAATTAAAGGCAGTTTTTATGATAGATACGGGGAGTGTTAGATCGTTTATAAGCCCGTATATAGCGAATAAATATTTTAAAAATTATCTACAGTATGAACCCTTCGAAGTTGTTAGCACTCACGCATCGAGTGTTCATAGTGAAACGGCTATTATTCCATTACCGGTTACCTTTGGAAGTCAAGAGTTCCATAAGTTTTATGTCTATAGTGTCGACGATAGGTATGATGGGTTAATAGGTAGCAATTTGCTGAAGCAATTACAGGCAAAGATTAATATGGAAAATCAGATATTACATTTAAAAAATACTGATATTCCTATCATATATTCACCGCCTATGAGAGAGGTATATAATCTACCATCTCGTAGTGAACTTAGAGTAAGACTCCCAGTCAACTTACTGAACGGGGAAGCTGTGTTAGATTTTAAGCAATTTACGGAAGGGATTCGAATGCCCGCCGCATTAGTTACGTGTATTAAAGGTTACGCATCAACCGTTATTCAGAATTATACGGATGAAACCAGAACCTTAGTGGTAACAGGACCTTTTACGGTCGAACCTTACAGGCAGAACCCATCTGTTCACATTAATTTTACAGAAAATAACATAGAAATAGATAGGATGCTAACAGATAATTTAAAAAAATTACAGTTAGACCACATGAATTCTGAGGAACGTAAAACCATCGAAGGGCTATGTAATGATTATAAGGACATATTTTATTGTGAGAATATTCCATTAACGTTTACAAATCAAGTAAAACATAGAATTAGAACAAGGAATGAAGATCCTATAAATATTAAAGCACATAGGTTACCTCCCATTCAATCGAAAGAAATTAGGAATCAGGTAGATAAAATGTTAAGGGACAATATCATCCAGGAATCACACTCCCCCTGGAGTGCTCCCGTACATTTAGTGCCAAAAAAATTAGATTCATCAGGACAGCAAAAATGGAGGATGGTAGTTGATTATAGACGTCTCAATGAAATTACTACCGATGACAAATACCCCTTGCCCAACATAAATGATTTATTTGATATGCTAGGCAATAGTACCTATTTTACTACCTTAGATTTAGCTAGTGGGTACCATCAAATCGAGGTCCAGGAAGAAGATAGGGCGAAAACAGCTTTCAGTACACCTTCAGGACATTATGAATTTAACAGGATGCCGTTCGGGTTAAAAACAGCACCTGCAACATTCCAGAGGGCTATGGATAACGTTCTAAGAGGTCTCCAGGGCTTACATTGCCTGGTATACCTTGATGACGTCATAATTTTTTCTAAATCGCTGACTCAGCATGTAGAAAAACTTAGAGCAGTTTTTGATCGGTTTCGGGCGACAAATTTAAAAATACAACTCGACAAATCACATTTTCTTAGAAAGGAAGTTCTTTACTTAGGGCACACTATTACAAGTGAAGGATTGAAGCCAAATAATGATAAAATTGATGCAATCTTAAGATATCCCATTCCAGAAACAGTTACACAAATAAAAAGCTTTTTAGGACTTATTGGTTATTATAGGAAATTCATCAAAGATTTTGCAAAAATAACTAGACCTTTAACAGCTTGTTTAAAGAAAGGTCGTAAAATAATTATTAATGATGAGTATAGGGAATGTTTTGAAACATGTAAAAAACTTTTAACAAACGCACCTTTATTACAGTATCCCGATTTTAGTAAAAGTTTTATTTTAACTACCGACGCATCGAATTTTGCAATTGGGGCTGTATTGTCACAAGGATCAATAGGCTCAGACAAGCCAGTAGCATATGCTAGCAGGACTCTGAGTGACACAGAAGTAAAATATAGCACTATCGAGAAGGAACTTTTAGCCATAATATGGGCAGTTAAGCACTTTCGACCGTATTTGTATGGTAATAAGTTTACCATATTTACAGACCATAGACCATTAGCTTGGCTGTATTCATTGAAAGAGCCCAATAGTAAACTCACGCGATGGCGGTTAAGGTTAGAAGAGTACGATTTCGAAATAAAATATAAGAAAGGCCCTCAAAACACGAATGCAGATGCTTTATCTAGGATTAAGATTAATGCAATTGACGACGATTTAGATTCAATATTCGTAAATATAGGAGATAGGCAGGAACGTATACAAAAAATTATAGAAAGCGAATTACAAGACCCCGAAACTCCAATAGAAACGATAGAACTTTCGGATTCTGATGATGGGGTCACTGCCAACTCAGTTTCAAATAGAGAACACGAAGGCATTCCTAGTTTAAACGAAGCTGTCGATACTAAACCAAAACAGATTTTAATTCATTCATGGTTTAAAAATAAATTAGACGTAAAAGATATTTCAAATAATAAACAAAAAATTCTCGAAGTTCACTTACCGACAAATAACGATATATTAGTTAAAGACTTTTTGAAAGAGTATATTGATCCAAAACATAAGTACTTTATATACTTCGAACACCCATCTTTTAGAAAAACTTTTTCAAACATGGTAATTAAGTTATTTAAAAAGGATTCAGTTAAGTTAACCGAGTGTACAGAAAGAGTTATAAATTTGACAGGATCTGAAGAAGATCAAAAAGAAGTTATTTTAAAATACCACGACGGGAAAACATGTCATAGAGGTATTAAAGAAACTTTAACCAAACTTAAAAGACATTATTGGTGGGCAAACATGAAAGAGACAGTCACGGCAATCATAAATGCTTGCGAAACATGTAAACGCATGAAATATGATAGAAAGCCGATTAAACCCCACATTCAGTTAACACAAACCCAGGATGCCCCTTTTCAGGAAGCTTTTATGGATTTATTATATATTGAAGGGAAATATTATTTAACTATAGTGGATGCATTTAGTAAGATAGCACAAGCCATAGAGGTACCGAATAGGAGTACACCAGAGATAGTTAGAGCATTGATTAAATATTTCAGCAGGTATGGTCTGCCTAGAAAAATTAGTTGCGATTCCGGTACAGAATTCAACAATACTTTGATTAAAGAAATGTTAAGCTTTTACAAAATTGAACTTCATATTGGGACGCCAAATAATCCCAGTTCAATGGCAATAGTAGAAAGGTTTCATTCTACCATTATTGAGATTTATCGTATAGCAAAATACGATAAAAGCGATTTAGATGCAGCATCAGTTATGACTTATGCCATCATGGCTTATAACAACACCATACATTCAGCAACAGATTTTACGCCTTTTGAACTAGTATTTGGTCACACTTATTCCGAAAATGTATTTAACGTGGATAGAGAGAAGAACTTAACTCAGAAATTATTGTTAGATCATAGAAAACGCCTTAAAATACTCTATGAATTCATAACAGAAAAATTAGAATCCGATAAAATTAAAATAATTAATAAAAAAGGTGGCGAAACGACACCGATACTCGAACCAGACGATAATATTTACATGAAAGACACTAGGATTAGAAAAGCCAAAGAAAAACCTCGATATGAAAAAGCGAAAGTAATAGGTGAAGTTGAAAGAAATATAGTCCCAGTAGAAGTAAAGAAAAGGAAAACTAGAGTAGCCTTAAAAAATGTAAAACGTCCTCCACAGATCGTGCCTGGTACTTCTGGTACTAGTGGTGCCAACACTCACGCTGGACCTCCAAAACCTCGGTCAGAATCCGGGGATAGCAGCGATAAAGCGGGGAGTAGCAGTGAAGAGGAATAGTTATTGGACAATATACAAAATTGTAGATTTAGAATCATTACACTTACAAATAGATAATAATATTCGGGATTTTATTAACTTGAAAATTAAAATTAAGGAAAATAGTCTTAGTAACGAAACTATAGGAATAGAAAGCCAAATAGAATATCTTATTAAACTAACTAAGGATAGATTTTTTCAAATCTTACCTTTCCATTATAGAAACAAAAGAGCTTTGTTTAATCCATTAGGCTCACTTGTAAAAGCTATCACAGGAAATTTGGATGAAGGCGATGCAATTAAATATGATAGAGAAATCCAAATGATACAGAACAAAGAGCATGTGGTCGAACGTAAAGTATCATCAATGCAAAAAGCTTTTGATAAATTAGTAAATGACTCTGAAATAATAAATTCAAATATTAAAAACTTGGGTTTACATACCAATGAAATGGAAAAATTAGTTGAACATGAGTTCAGGTTTAACAAACTTTTCCAAATATTAAATACTATGTATCAAATTTTAAATAACTTTCGAACCTGTTACGAAAACATACAAGAGATTGAAACGGCAATAGCCTTTAGCAAACTGAATACATTGCACCAATCCATTATAAATAGTACAGAATTATATAATACGTTAGAAGTCATTGCTAAACATGCTAGAACAATATACCCAGTAAACAAACATAATTTAATAAAATTAGAACGTAATATCATACTTAAATCATATATAAATAACAACAAGTTAGTTTTTGTTTTAGAAGTTCCCCTAATAAATAACGAAACATATAATTATTACAAGGTTATACCCATCCCTATATTCCATTCTCCAAATACCTTTACAATAATACCCAAATATCCTTACCTGATGGTGAATAGATTGAAATACATGCCCGTGGTAAGCCCATGTACTGAGATTGAAAATGGAAAATTCCTTTGCGCTGAAACTAATTTAGCCCAGTTTCCAACCGAGACCTGCATTGAACAAATAATGCTGATGAAGAACAACTACAAAAACTGCATACAGAACCATATTGAAATAGAAAAAACTAAGATACAGAAAATAACCGACAACCAATGGTTGGTTTACTCAGAGGAAAATCTCATCATCACCGAGAATTGCAATACAGAAATCCTGAAGTACACTATCCTTGGGACCTACATCGTGACACCTGGCCAACAATGCGAGACACAAATAGGCGAAGTCATCATTGCCGCCACCACAAACACTACAGTTTCCAGTCTCCAGCTGCCATTGATCCAGATGCCAGACCTACAACAGGACATCCAGAGAAGATCAAAGAAAGTGGATCTAAGAAATGTGGACTTCAGTGATGTGAAAGAAGTGTTACAAAGTGCAAAATTTGGTGAAATAGACGATACGACACAAACAGTGACAATAGAAATTAGTATATGGACCATCTTAGAGTATGTGGTTATTGTAATAGCAATAGTTATCTTTATAATGTATAAATTTCAGTTCATAAACTTTTGTCGAAATTCTCCGAAACCGTCTGCGACACCTTCGGATAATTTCTCTCTTAGGGAGGGAGGAGTTAAGGAACCCCAACCTACCAATATTAGCTTTGTCAGACAATAAGTATTTACTAGATGATTATTTCTCAATTTCCCCACTGCGCGATCAGCATTTATAATTATCTAGAACATGCGTCAATCTGATCACGCTGTGGATGTACTACGTTAGCAATTAAGTTAGTATATAAGATCAATATCTTGTTAGATGAATCAATTACCGTCTTGCTGTAACTGGGATCAAATAAAGTTTATTTTTAAACTCTTCCGTTGTCGCTTACTTAATTCGCGCCTTCAACGGTTGGGTCATGCCGGTATTGATGTACTCTTTCGGCATACTCAAATGGACTCAAACGGAACTTGACGCCCTGGATAGGCGGGTCCGTACTCTGCTGACTGCATATCGAATGCATCACCCACGATCGTCGGTCATGAGATTGCATATCCCGCGGAAGTGTGGAGGCCGAGGCTTTTTAAATGCCAAAAACCTCCACAACCGCGAGATATGCAATCTCAGGGAATATTTTCTAAACACAGACGTCGGTATGCATCGAGATGTAGTAGCAGTAGACAAGGGACTCACCCCGCTCTCCTTGGCGAATGAGAACTGGCGCAGGCCTGTAGTGCTTGACACTAACGACCGCAGGGAGGTATGGCAAAGTAAGGAGCTTCACGGACGCTTTTTCCGGGCCCTACATGGGTCCGATATAGACCAATCAGCGTCCGTAGCCTGGCTGCGTTTCGGTGACCTCTTTGGAGAAACCGAAGGTTTTGTCTGTGCAATTATGGACGAAGTTATCATGACGAATAACTACCGGAGATTTATTGTGAAGGATGGCACGGTTGACATCTGTCGGGCATGTCACCGCCCGGGTGAATCGATCCGCCACATTATCTCTGGTTGTTCTCGGCTTGCTAACGAAGAGTACTTGCATAACCTTGTAGCCAGGATTATCCATCAGCAACTTGCTCTGAAATACACTCTTGTGGAATCGGAGGTGCCGTACTACAGGTATGTGCCCGACCCAGTTCTCGAGAATGGCAATATCACATTGTACTGGGATCGGTCCATCATCACTGACAGGACTATTATCGCTAATAAGCCTGATATGGTGGTGGTGGACCGAATCGAGAGGCGTGCAATGATTGTTGACATAACTGTTCCGCATGACGGGAACCTCGTGAAAGCCGAGAAAGATAAGCAAATCTTCTTGACTTGGCTCGCGAGGTTGTCGACATGTGGGATGTGGACACAGCGATCATTGTACCGATAGTCGTGTCAGCCAATGGCTTAATAGCCACGAGCCTCGACCAACACATCAAGGGCCTGATCCAGAAAGCAGTATTGCTGGACACGGCTCGCATTGTTAGGAGGTTCCTCTCTCTGGAGCCCTGACCGCCGGTAGCTTGGATCCTATTCCCGATACCGGTGGGCCTCTATTTATTATATTTTAATTTTTTTTTCTTTTGTATATGTGTTTTGTAAAAATATTTAAAAATGTAATTAATAAGAAAAGAGTTGAATAAAGGAAATAATAATATTTTTTTTAATGATTTGTTTTTTTAAAGAAATATTTAAAAATGTAAATTTAAAATGTGTACATAATTGAATAAACGAAATAATAAAAATAATAATGTTACCGTATAATTACTGTTGTAATTAACCTTGATCATAAAATAACCTTTCTACCGAAATTACAACATACATTTTAACCTAACCTGATTTAAATACTTTCAGTTTAATTGAGGGTAGTATAATATTCTGAGTATACAGACTGAACCAAAATGTTGATTACCATTTTTTTTATTTGTGCCCATATGTGATGAATATGGTAATAGGATCGCCCTGTATCCCATGGATATTAAACATGGCAAAATGTAGGTGTACCAATTGGAACTGCTCTGCTTAATCCTTCCGGGAATACACGCGTGATGTCATTTAGTAGAAAAAAAATGTAAATCTCTTTGTGATTTTTATTTAAAACAGCGTTTTTCATTTCTAGGAAAAGTAATTACACATTTGTTTGCTTTTAGTGCAAAAAAAAATATTGTTTCAAAAACCTGAAATTTATTCCACAAAATCTAAACAAATTTCTAGCATGTTCAATATATTTTTCTTTTAATCTACTGGCAAAAAGGCCTTCTTCAAAAAGGCTATCGGACCACGGTTGTTCAAAAGCCATTAAAATAGTTTTAATAGTGTTCTGTTATCCAACACCATGAAATTGTGGGGGTGTATTGATTACCCAAGTTAGAGGGTTACAGACTGATACCGTTGAGGTTACACAGTTATTGATAACGTGTTACGACGGTTCAGATTAGGGTTTGGAAAATAATAGCATAAGGTGGAAGTGTTATGGTGTTTTAATGAACAGGTGGTGGATTCAATCCTAGTAAGAACAAAACTACTAACCATTATGATCTTAACTTACCAAGTTTACCAAGCTGTAAGTTACATAATGTGATTCATAGGTTTTGGTTTCTTCTCCGTTTGAATATGTTGATGGCTTCTTAAACCTTAAAAATAACATAATACTCTAAAAAAGTGCCCATTTATTAATACCTTAAAAGCTTCGTTAGTTTGCATCTATTTGCAGAGGCAACAAAACATGAAAATGACTACCTCATCTGCTGAATACCGGAAAATATCACTGAGAGCTGTACATGCAGTACACAAGTGATTCTTTTAACAATTGTTCTCCTAACAGCACAACAATACAAAACCCACATCTCAGCATAGAAATCTCATAGACACAAACAGAGAATAATAAAACCACAGTTTT
Organism: Orthosia incerta; assembly: GCA_948252205.1. Taxonomy (NCBI): domain Eukaryota; kingdom Metazoa; phylum Arthropoda; class Insecta; order Lepidoptera; family Noctuidae; genus Orthosia; species Orthosia incerta. Next base: position 19,624,993 of record OX411761.1, read on the forward strand.
ATCTACCTCCAGCATAGTAACAATCTCGACTATAATATTGTAACATATATGTTAAGCTCAAGTTACTCCGCTATTAAGGCGTTAAGTTCTGAGAAACCCCGTCTTAATGCAAAATACAATTTACCGTTCACAAGTTCATCTGAAAATAGGACTATTCAATAAAATAGGCAATACAATTTCGGTTTCCCTGATATTTCGTAGCGCATCGTAGCGTGAAACGTAGCACCGTAGCTCGTAGCCCGTAGATATTGCTACGACGTAGCAACCAGTATATTCGCTACCAGTATTACTTATTGTGATATTGTCTCCGAGGCAGATTTCGCGGGACTAGAATATTTAATACCGATCGGTCTTAATATTGGTGTGCGAAGATATGGTGTTGAGGAAATTAAAAAAAAATTGTTGAATATAGCTCGTGGCTAAATAATAACAGCCGCACGGGTCGATCATCAAGGTTAAGCAACACTTGACGAGGTCGGTCCGTGGATGGGTGACCATTTCAACATACCGAGTTTTCTCGGTGCTTCGGAAAAAGCCCAAAGCCGTTGGTCCCGGCTGTAATTTGAAGATCTTTGATAGTCGTTACGGGTAGTACGAAGCTTGAGATCTGACACCAGTCTAGCCAAGAGGTATCGTGTTACCCAGTTACTGGGTTGTGGAGGTCAGATAGGCAGTCGCTCCATGTAAAACACTGGTACTTAGCTGAATCCGGTAAGACTGGAAGCCGACCCCAATATAGTTGGGAAAAGGCTAGGTAGATGATGATGATGATAGCTGGATCATTATGATGTTTTAATGGGTTATCGGTAGTATAAAGGCTACCACTCTGTTCTGAAAAATAGTGCCAAAAATGTTACAAGCACGATTATGATAAAAGGTTTGACTGAAAGTCGACCACGACCAAATTAAGGAATATTTAGCACGCCATAAGTCTACGTCATTTATCAAAAAAGCTTTTGTCACAAAAAAACTACAACGTTTTCCATCACGGCGTAACTAAGAGCACTGTTTACAAGTTCACTAACTAATTTAACTGTTGTCAACAGGTTTTTCGATGTTCAATTTGTAGTCTTTTTTATTAGAACAAGTGTTTTATTCGATTTTTAAGTCTAGCTATCGTGTTTGATCTAGAACATTGTTTTGAAGAACCTTGATTCTTGAGAGCATATTGAATTTGAACTCAAGATGCAACCTGTACCTGCTATGTTAATGTAGGTAATATTGACATCATCTTCTATGCAGTAGCCAAAGCTCTAATGCTGAGCATGACGCCAATTGGACTTTTTTCAACAGACATTTCTCAGTACTAGCCCGGAGCCTGGATTTGTGCCCGGTCAAGCGCAATAGACTCGCCCCCTATTACATGGGACTTGAACATAACTGGCGAAATTAATCTTACGAGTATCTTATACTATTAAACGAGAAATATTTGTATAAAGATATATTTCTAAACACTAATCACAGTTTCGAAATCAATTTCGATAAAGTATGCAATCTAGGGGTTTTCGGAGGCGAAAAATCGATCTAGCTACGTCTCATATCTGGACAAATTCGTTTTCGCCATATTTCACGCTTTTCACCCGAGTTGCGCTCGGTTGCCCAAGTACTGTAATATAGGGTGTATACCTAACCTAACCCACCCTACCTCTGCCTAACTGCTATTTATTATGTCATATATTATAATATTATCGGTAACAGTCAACTATAATTTCATACACCTTAACCATGCTCATATAACAAAACAGTTATTCCTCGTATATGGCATAACCGTCTAACGTCTCCGTACATTACAGAAGGTACTTTATTTTTACAGCCAAGCCATTCACTCTGAACGCGAAACTTTACACTCCTTACTAATTAAGTGAGTTGTGAATTATTTTCTGATGTTTGTAATCAAATTTGGAATCATTTTTCAGTCAGGCGTGGGTTGAAAAGTGTGCTATCAGGGCGACATTAAACTCTGATTTTTCTTGTTTTAAATTGGGTACAAGCTTACTACAAAAACACTTTTATTTACGTCACGACAATGCTGTTCTTGAGGGCTTTAGTCAGTTTGACACACTCTGAAGAACTCATGAATAAATTCACATTTTTTAAAATACCTCCAAAATTCGACAACAGCTACAAATCTTTCAACTGCATCGTATTTCATACGTAGGCATCCCACATTTTTTCGCAGTCACAGAGGACAAATATGTGAAAATGTTTCACAGGTAAATCCTCGCTGGGTGCGGGTAACCAGGCGTCCTAACAACACTTGAGGTTTTAACACGCGCACAAATTCATGCACTGAAGTTTAAAATGTAAGGCTGAAACATTTCGTTTGAAATTTTATGATATTATGGCACCTCTGAGGTAAGATTTTAACTGGTGAACGTATTGTTAAACTTGTGCCGTGAAAAGTTCTGTCGATTTTTATAGGAGGAATGTAGGATGCTTGTTCAGGCAATTTCCGGAACACTTTAATCTACTTTTCAAAATAATATTGTTAAAAGACCAACATTTATAGATTTTCTTTACTCGGCTCGATCAAATTGACTTTTATAACTTACTAGCGACCCGCCCCGGCTTCGCACGGGTGCAATGTGATACTAAATATCCTACAGAATGTCTTTATATATAACGTTCACAACTTTTTTGTCATTAGACAATATAATCATGTTTTCTTAGAGGTTACTCTTTTTCAAGAGTAACCTCTAAGAAAACATGATATGGCCAATTATATGTCGCTCTTTCGAGCGACATATAATTGGCCATATGAAAAACACTCAACTCTCAAATCTAAGCCTAGCAACGTTGGAAGTTTGACCCTGCGATTTATTGATGGTCATTTCAAAATATATCTTTACCGGCAATTGTAGACGTTTAAATTGGAACGGTTAATCCGATGATATCAGAGGAATTCGGGGAATCAATACATCTTCTCCGGTACCACATCCAGTGAGTATTGTGCACTCTAATATGAAAGTGTTTAGTGATTTTACCAGTAAACGCTTGCCATAGCAAAGTTTAGGTGGATTTAGATTTCTTAAAAAAATAACAGGACAACCTACTTACAATACCATTTTATGAGGAGGGAGTCTATACGGGTTCAAAGAATTAAGACATTCTGCAGGAAAATGAACAGCTTCTTCCAAATCGAGAACAGTATCGACCGAGTAGTATATTTGCGTCGGTGCATCAATCTTTGAAATGATCAAGTTATTTACCTTATCTACTTGTTCGTTAGTTTGTGACAGAATCGCTCTGTCCTTAAAAAAAGATATAGTCTTACAACTTATGTTATCAATCTCGCGATAGACATTTTCAACCAACTCTTGGATGTTTTAATCCTTCCATAACTTTGTGTTACTTCTCCATAGCCAACTTTTAGCAGCATCTCTAAAAAAAGCCTGTTCTTACGTGAAGACAATGAAACCCTCATATTAGGTTTAAGCTCTAATTTATTGACGTGTGACCAAAGGTTGGATCTTTTTAGGGAAGCATTTATTTCGTCAGCACGTGTTCCTCGAGTCACAACTGTTAGGATTTGACAAAAGTCTCCTGAGAACAGAATTGTACATCCACTCATAGGTGAATTTTTGCTGCGCAAATCGCGCATTGTCCTATCCAGTGCTTCCAGAAACGTCTTGTTTGACATGGAGGTTTCGTCCCAGACTATTAATCAGCAGTCACGCATCACTTTTTCCTGTATTGCTCTGATTAGAAGCACTACAGACGCTGTACTTATCATCGGTGGCGATTTTCAGCAGGAGCTTGTATGTAGAGTGTGCGGTTCGGCCTTCTTCTAAAAGCGTAGCGGCAATGCCGGATGACGCGACAGCTAATGCAATTTTGCCGGTAGATCTCACTTTTCGTAAAAGCAAATTGACTAAAAATTATTTTCCTGGACTTCCTAGGGCATCAAGGAAACTTATTTATTCTTCATTGATATCAATTGATGATAGTTATGTAGTGAATACTTTAGTCTGATCGATATTCAATCGTGGCTCAACTTGAGCTATATTTTGTAAAAGTCTCGATTGATCGTATGATGTTTCTCTTGTGTATTCGGTACTATGTTAAATCTGAGTTAGTAGTATTAGCTGGCATCAGCAGCCCAAAATCCTTGATCGATTTACCCGATACTTACCCGATTTACTTTTTTTAAATCAAATATTGCTTCGTCAAATATGTTTTGATAGTGTGCAGTGCATTCTATGCGAGTAAAATCACCCTGCTAATTATAAGGGCTGTGCGGTATAAAAGGAGCTGCAAAAAATTAAGTATCCTGCGCTAAGACCTAAAACAAAACAAAGCAAAGACGCTGAAAATAAAAATGTGTCTACAATAAAATATAGCACATTTAATACCACTGACAACAAAACTTATGCGGAAATAACAACAGGTATACCACACTCGCTTAAAGATACCCAACCAACAACACACTTGACTCAGCCAAAGCCAGACCAGTCAACAGACATTAAAGCACTCATGCAGTCACTCATGAACCAGATGATGCTTATAACTAAGATGCTGGGAGACCTCATGTCCATTCTACCAAATTTAATGCATTAAAATTGTGCATCTGGAATGCAAATGACCTGTCACACCACTCAGAGGAGTTAAAACTTTTTCTATATCAACATGAGATCGATATAGTTTTAATTTCTGAAACTCACTTCACATCAAAAAGCCATATGGATATCCCTGGATATAACCTTTACCACACCACACACCCCGATGGGAAGGCGCATGGTGGCTCAGCCATAATAATCAGAAGTAAATTAAATATTACCAATCAGTATCATACTGCAAAGCACCAATACAAGCCACAACTGTCATAGTTGAAGATTGACGTTTAGCCTACGCCTCGGTATCGTCAGTGTTTGCCTAACTCTTAGCCTGCGACTGACCGCCCTGTGTCCAGACGAATAATGGTCGCAGGCCTATTTGAAATTCAAACCAACTTTATTTCCGGAAAACTAAGCGAAACATAACTTACATTTCCGGAAGTCGGTGTAAAAAACGATAAAATTGATACCAAAGACACCGACTTCCTGAAAAAAAAAATATTTCGCTATCTACTTATTTTAATTTCTAGGAGCATAAGACCTAGTTACTAGAGTGAAAATTTTAGCCATATTTTTTATATCCGAATAAAAAATCTCACAATAAAATAATGCCTGCAAATTGTGTAACTGATAAAATTCTACTTGTCATGGAAATGTGCGTGCGTATTGCCAAGTCGGATTTCCTCACAAATTTTTTTTCCTTATGCCAAAAATTTTGTGAGGAAATCCGACTTCCCGATCCGACAAAAAAGCATTGACATGGCATTTCTAAGTTTTCAACTTCAACCGTCATCATGAAACAAAGAGTAAAAGACAAACCACTCAATGTTTAGCTGTGACATTTCGATAATGACCCACTTGCGATTTGCGATCCCTTCAGGAAACGCAAGTTACAGCAGTATAAGTCGCAATAAAAGATAACAACAAGAACTTGAGCAAGTAAAGCTGACCGTGTCATCTGTTACAGATCAATATAAGATGGCAGGTGCGACCCAGTACTTCTCAACTCTTCTCAGATGATCAGAGACTAGATGTGGCAATGACAGCATTACATCAATGTCGCTAGTGAGTCAGTGAGGGCTTGCAGTTTTTCCTTTAAAAAAAACCAAAAGCTACATCCAGTGACGATGTTATGTTGTACCTTTGGATATCGTTTTCTTGGGCTTGGCTTTATTTTCTTACTTATTTAAAAGAAAAAAAAACGACTCCATTTTTATTGCGATCCCAAATAAATAACTAAGATAAATTACGAGTAAGTATTGTTCTTTATAAATTAAGGTTCTAGACATTGGTAAATACCTCACATTCATCAAGTCTTAAAAAAAATATTTTGTATAAAGTAGAAAACAAAAATTTCGAAAAATCTTGACAGACAACAACAACTAACCTTTTATCCTATCTTATGATTTTATTTTAAAGAAAAATACAGAAGATACTCTTTATAAGTAATACGTCTGCTGTCTCGTCACGTATAATTAAGTACCAAAGAAAACAAAGTTGAATTTTAAATGAAAAATACTGCTTGATAAAAAATGCGTTGTAATTGAAAACATTGCTTTATTCAAGAGGCACGTCTAGAAAGACTTCATTTTTTAAATCATGGACAAGCCCGCAATATCGGTCATCCTTACAGTGAATAAAAGGAATTTCTGATATATGTCGAGGCAATAAATACACACAGAGAGGAGTCCTGTTTCTCAGCAGTGGGAATATTAAAAAGGCTGATGATGATGAATAAATACAAAGTGTATTGTTAACCGAAGCGATTTTGATCCTAGATTTAATTTATTATCTTCCTGTGCAAAGAATAAGTTTATTTATAACTGTTTCCCATTTTCACGTAATTAATCTGTGTGAAGCTTCGAAGGGTGAACAATGGGAGAGATTATGCTCACCGTAAAAAAATATTTGATCGGGCTAGATTTCAACACTCTTTGATATTCTGATATTTTATATTCGATATTCATCATCGAACGTGGCATCCGTGTTCAAGTTTTACAAAATGCCGAGTTTAGGTTGTTTGGGTTAGGTAGGTTAGGTTGTAGGAAAATGCAAGAAGAAAAGCAAACATTATAACCACTTTTTACTTTTCTCAAACTTTCCACTCTTTTCCTTATGTATAGCACCATTTATTCGATTACAGTTATTTACTATACAATTGTTTCTGGTTTTATGAATTATCGTCACTTAACGTACTCGTATCATTTGTCTGTATGATTATTTCTCATACTGTTAGCACTTTTAATGCACCACCTACCTTAAAAAGTGAAATGCATTAGAATAAACACTACTCTTTACCATTACAGGAAAAACACGACCTTTTCTTATTAAAATGATTAAATTATTCACGACATCTCTTCGCCAAATAACCAAATAATTTGACCCTAAGCTACGATTACATACAGCTAATTGATCCTGTCTGTTTGACCTTTTTATTTTAAGGGGCTTTAAAGCGAGGTCTAATTTAATAAGTTACTTACATTTCGTTAATTCGACTTCGTTGTTAATTCAGGTTGGGTCGTACCTGGAATTAGAAAAGGAAAATGTTAATTTATGAAACTTGTGTTAAAATTGATGGGTTACAGTGTTAATTGCCGATATCATGACAAATGAGTGTACCTAATACAATTTGTTACTAATTACATAGGTGCCAGCACCTAATTTATGAAAACTAGAATACTTTTTTTAGATTCAGAGTTCCTAGAAAATGTAAATGTATTTTGAAATAAATATAATCTTATTTTAATTAAAAAAAAATATCGCTTTAAGGTAACACTCAGACAAAAGTATTTATTTGTAAAACAAAGGTAACAAAACAGTTACCTCCTACGTAGGTACCTGACAAACTTAAAAGGTACCGAACGCCCATCATTTCTATCCCTTTCCCTCAAAAAAAACCCTGTAATCCTGCGATTGGAACCCAATTCACTGCTTGAGTCAGATGCTATCAGATCCACAATAGACCAATCGGAGTCTGCATGTCAATAGGTTATGTAGGTGCATTGTGCGTTCGATTACATTGTGCGTGCATTGTGCGTTCGATGTTTTTTGCCGTTTTTGCGATAATGGTACGAAACCCTTCGTGCGCGAGTCCGACTCGCACTTGGCCGGTTTTTTTAAATTGCAATCCTTTGCAAAAGTCATAGAGCACTGAAAATCTTCGGCGACCACTGCTAGAAACGGCATTGTCAATTCTTTCCATACAAACCAAGCGTGTCGGTAGTTAAAAATTGACGGCCTGTGACAATTCTAATTGTGACTATGACAGCCGAAACTTGGATTCTTATAGTGAGGACACAAATTTATTTGAAAGCGTCTCTAGTAGTTGCTAAGGAGATTCTGTTCATCAGGAAAAGTTGAATAGTAAAAAATTAGTAGGTACCTGGACCACTGGTCAATACTCCTTTGCTTAGCTGAAAACAAAATAATAAAAATTGTTATTACGTATAGTCATAACATCAATAAATTGGACAATCAAGTTTTTTCAAAATAAATGCCACGCATAAAACTATTATTCTAAAACAAAGAAAAAGTTTTGCTACACACCATCATTCCGTTTTCCCAACACTGAGACAGCAGTCGACTTAAAACTTTATTCGCCCTGCCTGGGCGAATAAAGTTTTAAGTCGACTGCGTTCGAAGGAGAGTCAAGTTTTTAAAAGCGTGATAATAGAATATTTATACAAGAAAATACGAAGAAAGGGATATCTTTGGATATAACTCTTTATTACTCCCAAGAGAACCGACAGGATATAAACGATCCCTTTTCTTCGGATCCAGAACCACGCAAGATCCGTTCTACGTGCACAGATTTAAATATCGAACCTTTTAAGTTCGACAAATAAGTCTTGACCCATCACCATGGCCCCACGTGCAAAGAATTTATTAAAATCTGACGTTTTAAGTTTAGTTTCACATTTTTAAATGGGTCAACATAAAATATACGCAGATAATACGCGCATTTTTGTTTTTAATTTCGTGGAACTTAAGGTCCGTTTATATCTACAGACACTGAGCGTGCCAGACACGTGCCGTGGCAGACAAAATAATATTCTTTTATACAATGTCTATTAACGTATTTATATCTACCGTTACACGGCCGCGCAAACACCAACCAACACGGGCCGTGCACGGCCAGTATTCGCGAAAAGAATATTTTGTCTGTACGGTTCATGTCTGTACGTGTATGTAGCTACCTACCGGGCAGTGTGAACAGAGCATCGGAACCGGGCAGACATTATGTTTATTCGAGTCTTGTTATAATGATTCATTTACTATTTACCAACATCAAGTTTTTACATAAAAAAAAAATATTAAAAATATTTTCGCGACTTGCATTGTTTACATTTTGCTTCAATTCTTCCGGTGTTAACTTGCTAGTTAACATGGTAATATGAGTGTCCAGTGGTGACAGTCAGCAGACTGTCACCACTGAATTCACTCATATTTATTTATTAATATCCAGCGGGCCCGACTCTGACATCGTGTCTGCCGATGTCTGACACGGTACGCTGTCTGCCCTGGCACGTGTCTGGCACGCTTAGATGTAAATAAACGGTGTCTGTCGGTGTCTGCCACGGCACGTGTCTGGCACGCTCAGTGTCTGTAGATATAAACGGACCTTTAGAAATGCAAACCAATATTAATAATATTATTATGCAAACCTTTTGTAACCTTATTGTAAAAAATAATAATCTGCGTATGGATTTTGGATTTTGTTGCCATTTCTTCGATATATAATTTTTAATACTTCTACCTATTCAGAGAAGTTTTATCTGTTCATGCATGTTGCTAGTGTATTAAATTATTGAAACTGCAGAATATTAATCGTTCTTTTGTAAATTTCGCTCCAACATGAACGCTTTTAAAATAATTTTTAATCCCGTTTCATTGGTATAATCTGCTGTCAAAATTGATCAAGTTGGCAATAAAATTGTTATGCATTTTCAACCCAGCGGGGTCCTAGAATTAACAGTAGCAAATGTCATTCCCATACATTTCAGGTATTTTGACAAACAATTGTCAAAATACAACAACATGATTGCATAACAGGTAGAAACATAAAACATCCTTACTACATTCCAAAACAAAATACTTCGTTCTTAAAATTTTGTCAACTATGTTTTACATCGTTCGCTTGAACCAGGTTATCAATAAATTCCAGAGACATTGTGTTGTGTAAGGTAGCATGCAAAATATTTTGATCACATTCGGCTTCGTCTCTGCGTTTCTATGGTAAAGCTAAAGATGTATAGGTAAGTCTGACTGCATATCTACATCATAGATATCAACATAAACTGCCAAAGAGTTTAGATACATCCTAATATGTACAGTCGACGTCAGTGGCAAAAAAGCCAGTTTAAGCTGCCCTCTTATTCTATTGAAACTTAATACTACGCTAGGCCAGCTTAAGGTCCAAGTGATATCGCTTATGTGGCAGTCGACTGTACTTAGCATAACAGGTTAATTGTGGGTTTCGACGGAGGTGACCATCTCTAAGAAATAGATGAATACTGTCACAAAACCACCCGGCTGTTTTATGAAAGTGTCAGTAGCTACCACAGCTGCTATATAAATAAGGTGATCAGCAATCCATTTGACAAGTTTTTTTTTTTTTTTTAACTAGACAATATTCACTTTTGATTTCTGCCTAAGAGCCATTTATTATATTAACATATTTTCTTATTTCCAAGAAAAGTACTTTAAACTTCATTCGCATATTTAATTAGTTCGACCTATATCCAATTTCTTTTAAAACAGGACCCACCAAAATGACAAAAAATATAAAAACAAGCGAAAGAACGATACGCCGTAATTATAACTTCTGAAAACAACTGTGTTATAATATAAAGTAATATAAACCTGGGGTACAAAGACTTTAATAAGTCAGAAGGACCGACCGACCCCATTAATATATTTCTACTTAATCAACTTATCTTTTATTTTATGTCATCACCACTTCTCTCAAAACGATTAAGAAAAACATCGTGAGGAAATCATCATGTCCTGGAACGATATTAAAATTTAAAGACATCTGACATCCACAAACCCACACTAGGCTTGACTGATTACCCCCGAGCGTATGTCACAGCATTGGGGATCTTATAGGTTGATTATCACATTGACAGCATAAGTGCGTCACTGCAGAAAACATACGGGAATAAATAGTCAGAAATTAGACATTAGACATTCATTAAGCAAGCCTGGTGATCTATGCTCAATAGTAATTTTTATGTATGAGGAGGCCTTAACCTGCAATCCGATATTATAATGATTAAAGATGTTACGGAGATTTGCAAGAAGTGGCTCTTCTGCAAGGTATTTCTGTGGTATCGAGGACAAGCCAAGACCTGTTTGCAATTTAATTTAAAGAAAAATAAGGTAGGGTAGTAGAGTTCGCAACTTGTTCTTTACTTGGTTTATCGGATGGGATCTTGAAGTCGATAGGATACGTAAAAAACATTTACTTCTTGAATTTTTGATCAAATTTTAGTTTATTATTTTAGTACACTCAAGAAGTAATAATATGTTAAGCTATCCATCAGAGATTTCAAGTTTTCCTAAATCTAATCTTAATTAAGTAATATTATAAAGTTAAATATTGTTTTTTTGTTATTATTTATAACAATCTCTTGATGTACTCATCGTATAACAAAATCCTATCACCGATGGGAAACAACGCTATCGCGGCGTGTCGTAGGCTGGGTAATTTTTAAATCTATCGAAAAAAATGTAAGGATCTTGTGAGTTATTCCAAGACAGCGAAGCCGTGGGAAAAGCCATAACTTAGATTTTTCAAAATGGTCCTTCGAGCCAAATACCTACTTCTTTTTTCAAATCTTAACAAATATAAAACTTGTGCGTCTTACCACCTGTTAATACCGCAATTTTCTTTCAAGAAAAAATAAAAGATGAGTCAACAAATTTTAGAGAAAGAGTTCAAAATGAAATTCTCAGTCTTTTCTTTGCCTGACATCTGTGAAGAAGCAAATTCCTTATCAGAAATCTTCGATTGTGATTGAAGTATTTCGTCTGACATTAGAAAAGATTGCATTTGACATTTTAGAGACGTAAAATACGGTGTGAGTGAAGCGTATATTGAAGAGTTGTATAGGGCTGTATTTGTGTTCCAATATTTTTTGGTAATGAGTGAGAGTGAGAAAAAGACCTATAATTTTGATTTGTTGATTTCTTTGTTGGTTACTATACTTAAGTCAATTAAAAAGTTAACTTAAAATTATACTTCTCATTGCTCTTGTTTCACAAACCTAATACAAAGATAAGGCTTTGATTGGGGTCGCGAGTTCGATTCCCAGACAAATTCAGATTGGAATGTTCTATTCGAAACAGTAGATTTCGATACCATAACTTTCGTATTTGCGTACCAGTCTAACAGATTTTCGAAATAGCGTGCGTCGCAATAACGTCATTCGATATAACGGTTTTCGATTCAATGTGTTTTCGAACTGGCGTACCAGTCGTAAAGTTTTTCGAAATAGCGTCCGTCGCAATAACGTCATTCAAAACTTCATATCACTCCCATTTGTGTTACATACTAGGTATGTCTGTGACTTTGATAGTGTGAACTGTTTTTAATTTTGGAATATAACAGTGGCATAAGTGGAGTCTTAAGAGTAAAAATCTATTCCTGCTGGCGATCTGCCCCTGCTTCCTACGATTTTTACGATTTAATCTGACATTGATGTTTTTTTTAACTTGTTGCGTAAATTTAATAATAATGTATTGTACACAAAAACCCTTCCAGAAAGCATTGTCTCTAAACAATATCACGAAAACCGCATCAATATATTTGTGGACTTTATAAAAACACAGTCTGACCGACAGACACTAAAACCCAAATTGGTCCTGTTCTGTACCCTAATTGTGAAATTAAAGGGCACACAGACTCACTATCCTAATATTGTTTGATATTTATGTATGTTTGAGCATGTATTTATTATTTTTATAAATATGTCGAGCATAAAATCATCCGGGCATCTTTTGACAGTCTGGTTTATATTTTCATATTTTGTCTTGCTTAGACAGAAAGGTGACCTCTCGTCACTATTTAAGGTCAAAAATGCTTTTCAAAAGTTTTATTATAATTAATAAGAGTATTACTCATTCGATGATGTTCCAAGTCTAATTAAATATTGTAAACAGTAGTGTTACAATTTTGGTGCGCAATTAAGTATCTGTGGTTGAACTAACAGACAGTCATATGTTTAATGAATATCAAATATTACAAAGAAAATTAAGAGTAAATGACGTTGATGAAACAAAGCAAAACGAACTGAATTTTACTTAACAGTATTAAGATGATTAATCACTATTTTTTATCAAAAACAAACCCGTATTTAATTTTCCTTCATGGAATAAATCAACAAAGACTCACAATAAACTGTAATGCCACACTCAATTAATTTTGTTAAGTAATAAATTAAGAGCCATACAAAGAGGCGAACCCTGGCGGAATTAAAAATTAAATTAAGGTAAATGTCACTATGGGACAGAGGCGGATGTTTGTGAAATTATCAATCTTAACTGGAATTTACGTGATAGATAATAGATATCAGAAAACTTTGGCGAAGAAATCGGGCACGACGGCAGTAAGCACGAATTTTGTGGGATAGCCGCCGGGGAAACCTAGTTGGGTAGGTACATTGTTGTTTAATTTGGTTCGTAAAACCGTGGCGATGCATTTCCGAAGCGAAGGACTGAAAAGAATAACATCGTAGGTACCGTCTTGAAATAAAAAGTTACCTAACAAAAATTGCTCTTCATATTCAAATTTGTTGCTTCTGAGGATTCTTTGTTCCACTCTCTCAACACAAGAAATTCTATCCTCCTGGGAAATAACAACACAATCTAGTTGTGATTAAGCCATAGTAATCATCTAACTTGTACGTCGCCACTGTCGCCAGCGATCAGGATCAAATTATAATGAAGAAATGTTTCGGAACAAAATACAGATGTTTTGTTCATTTAATAGTAAACAACGTATTGTGTCGGTGTCACGTGAAATATTCGAAATTAATTAAATGTCTGGTTTCCCCAGAAGGGCTCATGTCTCGAATAAACAATATTAATGTAGCACTTTTTGGACTTAGCGCTGGTTTTTATACTTTGCGGGCAAGTACAAATTCCCTCGACACTACGAGGGAATTCGTAGTGTATTTATTGAAAACAATTATTTTTGGTACCTAGCTTAACAGCACAACGAACTTCATAGATTTAGGTTTAGGCCTCAAAACTAAACATGCTATCACATAAATGCTAATGTAATGCCAGTCTGTACTATAACTGTCTCACGGGACAGTGAAGGCTTCTTCTCATACAGAGAAGGCACGAGTACACAAACCAAAAACTAAATGTATAATTCTCGCCAAACTTCTTGGCCGCCCTAAAGTTGTCTACAATGGCTGCGCTGAAGCAAATTACATACAAAAACAGCACCGATCCGTGCCTTGCGCATCGGAAAGCAAACTTCGGGGCGGCCAAGAAGTTTGGCGAGAACTATAAAGGAAACCGAGTCGTAGACGATTACAATGACCAAAAACAGGGAAATATCGAGATCAATCCTCATTCATTCAGTTTATATAAGACTAGCTTACTCCCGCGGCTCCTGCGACTATTACACAGGAGCCGTGCATTTTTCAGGGATAAAAACCAAAAGCGATAGTGCAGCTTTCTCTCGGTGAAATTATTTTCGTAATCGGTTCAGTAAGTACTTCCAGAGATAACCTTTTACAAACGTGTAAACTAACAATTCTACCTCTTTCTATTTTAGTTCAGAAAAACCGTGAGATCTGGAGCAATATCAAGTTGATAGCATGAATATTTAAGTCTTAAAATTTTATGGCACACAATACTAGAAAATTCATCAAATAATATTCTACGAAACAGAAATGGCTGCTGTTATAACCTACAAATACAAGAAGAAATTTCCATTACATTAGATAAATATTTGATACAAACATTAGGCAGTAGACGGAACGAGAATAAATAAAAAAATCTGATAGGTACAGACTCGAATAAGAGACTTTAATAAACTGGATATTTACAAGGCGTAAGGAGTTTCGCGAAAGCATCTTATGTAAATAGAATTAGGTAGATATTTGATTACACTCTGCTGAGCACAACATTTTTGTGAGAATAGATCTAGGTCACAACCGAAAAAAAATTGTATCTTCCATACAAAAATATTACGGTCAGCTGACGACAATTTTGTATGGAAAATACTTTTTTTTTTGTAAATTGCCTATGACTTTTAAAATACTATTTGTCCAACTCTAAAGACCACTATTACTTAGGTGCAGAGCGTCATGTTGGAAAACAATTACTTTTAAACCGTTAGCATTAATTTCAACCCTAAAAGTTATCCATTCACAACGTGTTGTTTATTTTGAGGGTACTTAGCAATTCGAGAACACTCGTACACCTACGCTAGGTACGTACTCGTATCATAAAATGTAACGCGTTATTGTGCTAGCAACGTGAGGGGTCTATCAGTTTGCGTGAAAACCTAAATGATACAAATTCAGAGAGCAATGCAGACAATTTACTTTCATTGGTACTTTAGTTCTAACTGTAAACGTTCGTTAAATAACAGACTTTCAAATAAACTCTACGATGAACGCCCAAACCCTAAGGGGTCATTGCCATAATCAACACTTAGTGGAGGAAAGTGGGTGCCACAATTTTGTGTTATTAGTAAGCAAGGTTACGTTAGTACCCTATCTGTGTATTGTGTTTATCCCTTAGTCTTTATACGGGTGCACTAAAACAATTTCTTATGTGGTAATAATATACATAGGTAAATGAATGTAAGGTGCAGACAGAGCACGTCTTGCTATCACTACTAGACTAGACTCAAAAGTCACTGACTAGACTTTTGAGTCTAGTCAGCATGGTCTAGTCTAGTCTTTTGAATATTCTTATGGAGTTCCTTCCAGTACAAAAGCAGAAATCACTATATATACTGGTCCATTTAAGACACACATCCATGTGTGTGAGTTACCTATTATTCTTTACAATATCTATTTTATATGAATCTCATTGTTAAACTACCAACTTACCAAGCGCAGACTTAAAATCCCAACCCCGCTACCCTCATCGCTTGAAACATACCACGGTAATCTGACGCCTCTCACGCACAGCGGTAAACTGTACATAGGAATGGCTATTCTAGAAGCGTGCACTGTTTAAAATTCGTCCTTATCTCCAGGTGTATATGCGACGAAGATTCTCGCGTTTACTCTAAGATTATGCTATGAGCTTCTGAATAAATTTTCTTGTAGTAAAAGGCTTGAGGTTTAGGGACAGCAGGTACGAGCTGTTTTTTGGTAGGGTAGGTTTAGGATGATATGATATGGGTTTGCATTTGAAATATGTAATAGGTCGCAGATACAAAACTTTTTGTAAATGTTACCAAATCTTACCAAATGGTCATTGAAATCCTAATCAATCATTTTGTCAAGCCTTTTCCCAATTACGTTGGGGTCGGATTCCGGTATAACCAGATGCAGCTGAGTACCAGTGATTTACATAGATATATTTGACTGCCGCAACCCAGTAACTAGGATAAACGATTCTCCTAGGCAAAACTGGTGTCAGATTTCTTGGCTACTACTTATAAACAGTAACGATGGTCAAAGATTACCTACCACATTGTTATCCCAGTAACACATAGTTATTGAAAAAATCTGGCTATGCTGGCAGTAAACTCATTGTTCAGTGAAGCTCGCCGAGGTTATCCTATCAAAATAAAATAAAATGTACTTAATGAACCAATTTATTTACGTATCCTACAAATGTTAAACATATTAAATTTACCTGAAGTGAAAGTTCACACCATCACAGCAATAGTACAGAACAAAGAAAAACTCACTGAATATTACGTGTGACAAATATTCACTAAAAATTCGAAAGGAATCGTAAAACATTTTGGCTCAAAGATAAAACCCTGCCCCCGGCGAAAGTATGAAAATATGAACATTTTAAAGCTTTTATAATTCAATTGAATTGCTGCGGGCCCGAAACTACTCGAATTTAATCAAAAAGTTCCAACAATAAAGTGATTAAATACGTCATCACGAATGGAGTCCGTATTAATTTTTCTTCAAAAAGACATTGCGGTTGGGAAAATGTGGCTTTTATACGGGAATGAGCAAAACAGATTTAACACGAGAAAAGAAAAGATATAAAGACCATTTAGATTCTGTGTGTTTTGCTGTGTCTAAATAAATGATTTAGCCAACATCGATCAATGTCATCGATCGACTATTTATCGATTGGTGTGTAATATTACCCCACCAACGAAGTACGGGATTTGATAGGGGTTAAAGTATGAAATTTCCGATTTGTACTGAAAAATTGAAATTAGAGTTTTTTTTAATTTAAGATATTTATTTAATAAAAATAATTACCATTATTATCTATACATTGCTGCCATCTAATAGGAAGGTCATTTGTGCCTTTACTATGCGATCCAGTGTAAGATATGCTATAACTAGCTATAGCAAGTGACTAAACCCGTATGGTTTTCCAAAATGATGTGGAGCTCCTAACGAATGATCTAGCCTGTGGAATTGCAACCATAATTCCTATTTTGGGTTTTTGTGTTCTAGTTTGCTTTATTAATAATACATCTCTCTGGGATAATGCATGAATGCATGCATGGATGGCTGTGGTTACCACTTAGTCGGATGACATGCCTGCCTTTTTTTCCAAACGTAAAGTTTTGCCCGAAATACATGATAAAACACTACACTACGGGTATAGTGTATTTAGTCTTTACAAAATAATACATTCACATCACATCACACATCATCAGCCTATTAATGTTCCCACTGCTGGGACACAGGCCTCCTCTCTGTGAGAGGGAATTTGCCGTTATCCACCACGCGGGCCCAGTGGATGTCACATGTCATCGAATTGTTGGTCTTCCGATACCACTGGGCCACCTCTGCTCTACAAAATAATACATTAACCAAATTGAATTGAATCAAAAGTTACGCGTGCTATCATGTCGTTTTCCAGGCAAAAACAGAACTACTTTACTCAAACATTTTATAGTATCTCTAAAACTATTCCACATCATTAGCAATAAGTGTACAACATATTATATATACTCAACAGAGACAATATATACGAGATCAGATTTAAACCTAACTTGTATAGATATGGGATCTATAAAAGTTAGGTTTAAATCTGATCTCGTAGTGAACGTACCAAAGATGGCGAGATAGGGCAATACATTGAACGTGGTTTAAGTTTAAACTAAATTTAGAGAACTATTAGTGATATTAGATGTTCAAATTGATGCCGGTGAAGTGTCTGGATACTTGGATGTTCATTTTAGAGTTGGGAGGATATTAGAAATGGTTATTGAGGGAGAGAATGTTTATTAATATTGGCTGTATGCAATGTGGTTGACTATTTTGTAAAACACCTTTACAATTTAAATTAACAAAACGTCTGTAAGTCGCTCCTTTACCAATGAGCCACCGCCGCCTGTACCACTGAACCACTGCCTTTACCACTCTCTGATGCTCTATAAATCATTAAAGGTCACGTAACTTCTAATACCACGAATCATGACCTAAAAACCCTTTCACTAACAATTAAAGAAAAATACCAAGACACACGAGAATCGTCCAGCGAAATGAACTTACACAACGACAATACCAAGCCTATTTATTCTTATCCGATGTAAAGCCACTTGTGAACCCTCACGACCACACACACACACACACGATAACACTTCTTTGCCACTAAAAGTGTCACAACACTGATCCGGCATTTTATTAAGTGCGTAATGCACTGAAGCGATTCAGAACGCAGTTGTGTGGAAAGAGATGAATTATTCGGCAAACGTTCGGGAAGAATTTTGTAAAAATTATGAATATACGTTCTTTTTCGTGTGTAGATGGTGAGATCAAGTGACATAAAATATGTGTAGAAAAAATCCTCATAGTCACTAAAAACAATCAAACACAGTCAAAACAGTCAAAATCTGAATATCCTAAAATTACAACTTAGTATTTTCCACAAGAAACGGACACAAACTATTGGAATAACAGTAAATATTTGATCTATCCCTCTCTCGAGACAAGAGGTCTGTTTTTTTGCGATAAACTTATTTATGTCGAGTCGTCTCATTTGAAGTTCTAAGTTATATCTCACTATTTTTTGTCTAAAAAGTATGACTATTGACATAAAAATATATAGCTTTATGTTATTATTGGAAGGTTTAAGGAATATTTTTTGCTTGGCTAAATTTACTAAATTTATTAATAATTATATTAGTTAGTTGTGGCTGTGGGGTTTATTTTAGAGGACTATTGCAGTACCTGTCACATATTGAAAACTTTTGTGAACTATGTATGTCTAGGGCGTCATATTTTGATAACCACACATTTGTTTTCATATAAGCCTCTCAATTTCGCCCTATAAAGTATAAAATTTGTTCGCGACGAAGCGTCATCAACCATACTAAATGGTTCATAGAAATTGAAGTTTGTATGTGTAGACATGTCTGCTTACCACGGCGCGCCACCTGATACTAAAATGAATTTTAGAGGCACGTTTATATTTATACTAAAATTTTACCTACATTTTTTGAGATAGTAGTATAATGTTTTTAGTGTTTGTCAGTATGTTATAGGGTTCAATAGTTCCCCCTTAACAGAGTAAAATCATTAGAAAGCATACTGATAAGAGTCATCATAGTAAAAAACATAAATTTCTGTCATACGATACGTCTGTGCTCGACGACGGATTAGTTCCGAATGACCCGTGAGAGGGAACCACACGATATATATAGTTTTGGTGGTTTTTGAAAATATTATAGTAATTAAAATCATGTTTTTAAGGGCTTATCCTATGTACTGGACATGAAATCAGTACATAATGATGAAACTATGTGAAGACCACATAGTTTCTGCTATGTAAATAGGAATATTGACTTGATATCTCAAACACCAAATATATGGTTTTAGGTCATTTTAGGGTATATGGGGGACCTAGACCGAGACAGGAAGCCTATATACACCTCATAGTTAGCGTAGTCTTTTATATAAAGCCCATTTACTTGAGATATCAAGTCAGTATATAATAGAAAAACTGCTGTTTATCTGGTTTTTGGCAATCGCTTACGGTTTTAGGTGCCCTAAGTACCTAGAAACATATAGGTGTACTGGTAAAAGTACTACCATTGGAAAGCTTGCTAAAAGGGCTTCCAGGCGGTTTCTAGATGGGAAGAATCGCTTGGATAGTCAACGAGATAAGCAGTCGTGAAAAATGTAAACAACGTAAAACGTTGAAATTTGTAGACCCTTCAGGTGGAATAACTCCATGAAGGGAATAGATGTACTCATGGTGTAAGTACTTTCGGATGGCTTGCTGGACTAGCTACCAAGCCATCACTTTGGAGCGAAAATCGCTCAAGTAGTTTAAGTACAATTCCAGAAAATAGGTTTCTGGAAATGTAATTTTTAGTCAGTTTTTGGCATTCCCCGGGACTATACACCCCTGGGAATTCCGAAAATAAGGAATTTTTGGGGACCTCCCGATGGCCCGTTAAACGCACCATCGTGTCGTCCCAATCTTATTAGTGTTTTTATATCTAATTTCTCTGATAGCTGGGCGCAAAGAAAGTGACCAGCTATCAAATTTGTACATATCAAGGCACCCTATGTGCACATGACCTAGATAGACTTACATAAACACTAGAAATGTAAAGTGTGGTCTATTGGCTACCAGAATCCCCATAATAGGCGGTGATTGTCTGGTTAGCCTAAGTAGGAAGTCCTAAAGTCGGTGAAATGACTTAGGAATTTATAGATTCGTTACATAAGGGATGATATCCCATAGAAGATTCCCGAAAATAAGCTTTTTCTAGACGTCAACAGACAGCCTGCTATTGGCACCAGCAGGTCAACCCAACCTATAGATATCCTTAGGCTAGGTTAAAAGCTATTAAGGTTTTAACTGGGAAATAAAGGGAATTGTCCTTTTATTTCATGGAAATAGTCTAGGGAAGCTATCAATACCTGGAAATTAGGTATATTGATTAGATACATAGATAGGGGGCGTTACTGTGTTACAGTACGAAGAAATCCAGCTATTGATAGCACCATGGAAGGGGTGCGGTAACCCTATTTACCAAATATGTATAAGGGTTTTTTACATAAATAAAAATTATTTTCGGCGAGAATTTGCGGGGCTCTCAATAATGGCACGATGCGAGGGTATAAAGAACCCCCGGGCCCAAAATAGAATTTGTAGTCATCCAAAGCTAGTCGCTTGTACTTGTCTTAGTAAATAAGAAGTAATTCTTATATAGAATCACGTCTCAGAAATTGTTGAGAGCCCTAGAATCGTGCCGTGTACTGAATAACTTAGTGTTTCACTTAATTCATCAACTTCAACCCTTATGAAGACATCCCTTTTCGATCCTGTCGAGCTGAACCTCGGAACCTGGACACCAGGAGTGCTGATCCAGAAGTAGGCAACCCGGAATCTGGAAATAACTCAAGTACAGCCAACACATCGTTGAAACGTTAGAGTCGATTTGCAACCCTACGTCACTGCTGCAGCTAGGCATCCAAGAACCTTTGTTTTCGTGATGTGGATGGGGCGTTCAGCGGCAATGGCCAGAAGGTTTACGCCCTTCTTTTCTCGGGGCCAGTGAACACGCTACGTCCTGCACATTTAATGGTCCTATCGAGCCGAATTTTGGAGCCTGGAGAGCCCCAGGACGTCGGGAACAGCAGATCCAGAAAAAACAACTGGGTGCCTGCATATTAAGTCGGCTACGTGCAACACAACGTTGACCCGTTCGAGCCGAAATTCGAAGTCTGGAGCGCCCCAGGACGTCAGGAAGAAACAGTGGTGGAATTAATTTTTCGAATTTTGGAGAAATTAATTTCACAAATAAACCAAAAATCGACGTGCACTGCAGGGAACAAGTCCTACGTGCCCTATTTGCCGCTGGATCCAAGAGGTAAAATTCTGGAGACAGTTATTGAAAATACCCTATTTTTCAATAATTGTAAGAAAATAGAAGAAATTTTCTGTGAGCCGCAAAATGCTGTATGAAGACAGATGCGCATCCTTGAAGCCCCAAGAATAGTTCCTGAAGACTTATCGCTGAAAACTACCCTATGTTATCAGTGATTTGTTCTAGAACTGAACGCTTGTTTATTCAACCAAGAATACTCGTTCAGAAGATTGGATTACGTCTTTGACGCGGAAGAATAGTTCCTGAAGACTTATCGCTGAAAACTACCCTTATGTTTTTAGCGATTTGTTTAAAAAACGAGCGCCCGTCAGAAAAATACAAGACGTGCGTTTAGAAGGCTGATGTGCATCCTTGATGATTGAAGAATAATTCCTGATGCCTTATGACTGAAAACAACCCCTATGTTTTCAGGAAAATTTTGAAGACTGAATTTTCGTCAGTGAATGGAAGAAACGTACTCTGAAGACTTAGATACGTTTCGGATGTACTGACTATGCGGTTCCTGAAGCACTATCACTGAAAATAACTTTGACGTTTCGGTGATTTATTTGAAGATTGAATTTTCTTCAATCAAGCAAGATACGTGCTCTGAAGATTGATGCACGGCTCTGATGCTTTGGACAAGCAGTTCATGAAGCATCACCACCGAAAAGTAACCTTGACTTTTCGGTGATTTAGAATTTGATTGAATTATAGTCAATCAAATAGAACATACACGTTTATGGGAAAAATAAACTTGTATAGCAAATGCCTGAAGTTTCCTGAAGACTTATCACTGACCGTAAGTTTTTAGTGATTTTTTATTTGAAGATTGAATTATAGTCAATCGAAGTGGAGGTTAACTTCTGGAGATCGTCGGTTTGAACGCTGAAGCCCGGAACTGGGACTTATCTTTGAAAACTAACTTCGAGTTTTCAAAAGAAAATATTTCAACAACAATGCCGATAACCAGATCCAAAGGCAAGACGCCGGAGGCATGGACCGTGGAGTTGGATCAGCCAGCTGGCATCAGACATGAGCTGCCGCCGTGTTCACCTTCCACAACCGAAGGGACCGAGCCGTCGGACGAGCAGCGCCATCTAGCGCCTCAAACTGAAAGCACTCCGACGCATCAACCAATAGAAACTGATCAAGCGGTTTCTACCAGAGTAACCAGATTAGAAGGAGCTTCAGACACAACATTGAAACCTTCTCAGAAAGAGAAGATTTTCGAAGAAGACAGACGTACAGCGATGCCGATGACTACCCGGGGTGACGCCCGTATCGAACATAGCCGTCCGCCGTCAACTAGAGTGACTCGGTCACGAAAAAACATAGACAAAGCTCGCGAAGACTTACTCAAAATTAAGTTGGAGCTTGCACAACTGGCACTTCAGAGAGCGGAGGAAGAGGGTTCCGAAGCTGAATACCTGGATGACAGAAACTCGAATGACGAGTACGTGCGTTCATGGCTAGAAGAGGCACCAGAACCTCAGCGTGAGAAGGAGGATAACGTCGTGGAAGGGGGAACCAGAAATTCTATGCATAGACCCCTGACTGCGACCGCCACCAAATCGCAAATAGAAGGTCAGCATCCTAATGAAAAAGAAGTGCGAAAACCTCCAGTTGCAGCGTCAGCTGAGTGTACAGGAGGTCAGAGGGATAGTCTCCGTCCATTCCTGACGGAGTTGACGTCCGCTATAGCGTCGCTAGCCGACAGAAAAATAGAACAGCGGGACCAATCGAACCCCTCTGCGTCGAAATTCGTCATGACATTGCCGAATTTCAATGGTTCTCATACTGAATGGCTATCATTTCGGGCCATATATGAGACAACTCGAGCGTATTTTACGGACATCGAGAATACAGCGAGGCTGAGGAGAAGCTTACATGGACGTGCAATGGAAACCGTCAGCTCAGAACTCATCGGACATGCCAGGCCCGATGACATCATGAAGGAACTCGAGCTGCAGTTCGGCCGTCCAGACTCCATAGCGCAAGCTGAAACAGATAGATTACGCGGACTGCCGCGCTGCAGTGAGTCACCAAGAGACATCTGCGCGTTTGCAAGTCGCGTAAGAGGTGCTGTAGTCACGCTCCGCGCGTTAAAAAAGGGTCATTACCTTATGAACGCGGAGCTTATGCGATTGTTAACAGAGAAGTTACCCAATTCGCTACGAGCACAATGGTACCGATCATATTCGGAGAAGTACCAATCGGTGCCAGATATTTCATTGTTCAGTAATTTTATATCTGAACAGGCACACTTCTGTAGTCCATTCGCCCCACCCGAAGGCATCGCTTCGGCCGAGGCGAACACCAACAGACGCGTCACACAAAGGACGCATATAGCTACGGACCAACCGGTAGGAAAATGCCGTGTTTGCGACGTGGGACATCACTACGCCACTGGATGTGCACAATTCAGGGGCGTAGCTGTCGAGAAAAGATGGGAGCTAGCGAAAAAACACAATCTATGTTATCGCTGCCTTCAACATCGACGAGGCAACCACACTTGTAAGAGAAAACAGTGTGGCCAAGACGGGTGCAGAGATACGCACCATCGGCTTCTTCATAGGAAGAAGCAACAGCAGAGGGAAGCCAACAAGAAGCCCGATGTTCCTGAATCCCGCAAGGATCCTCAGGAAACGGTGGCCAGTTTCGGGTCACCATCGAGCCAGGCGTACCTCAAGATAGTGCCGGTCCGGGTAATCGGACCGGCGGGAGAGGTAGCAACATACGCTCTCCTAGACGATGGGTCCACCGTTTCGCTGATGGATGAAGACATCGCGAGGCAAGTCGGGGCAGAGGGCCCTGTGGACCCGCTCAAGATCGGTGCGATAGGCAACACCATGCTCACCACCCCATGCTCAAGAAGAGTCAAGGTGACGCTGGTTAGCCCGCAAGAGAGAAGGGTACAATTTAAAGCACGTACTATACCTAAACTCAGCTTGGCAAAACAAACAGTGAGCGATAGGGTTGTAGCACGCTGCAAGCATTTAACCGACTTGAGAAAAGAGTTGATGTACAACAATAGCGTGCCAAAAATACTCGTCGGCCAAGACAACTGGCATTTGTTATTGGCCAGCGAGATTCGCAGAGGTCCAAGACACCAACCAATTGCGTCACTTACAGCAATGGGTTGGACACTACATGGCGCGCACAGTAGTTTACTACGACAACAAGTACATCATGTCAATAGAATAACAACTGATGACAATTTGGATCATCAGTTGCGCGAACATTTCGCCATAGAATCGTTGTGCATAAACCCACAGCGACCCACTCTGACCCAGCAAGAAGGGCAGAGGACATTTTGAATCGATCAACTGTCCAATTAGAGAATGGACACATCGAAACCGCCATGCTTTGGCGTAATGAGCATGCTGAGATGCCAGATAGCTTTGAGACAGCTCTGAAGAGGCTCGTCTCAACAGAAAAGAAGCTGGACAAGAACCAGGAACTTCTAAGAAGATACTCAGACCAGATGGACTCGCTAATTGCGAAAGGGTACGCTGAAAGGGCACCCGCAATTAGCACGCCGGGCAAAACTTGGTACCTCCCACACTTCGATGTCTTCAACCCAATGAAGCCAGACAAACTTCGCATCGTACATGACGCTGCCGCCAAATCGAGAGGAATGTCACTGAATGACTTCCTGTTAACTGGGCCCGACCTATTACAGTCGCTGCCAGGCGTAATGATGCGGTTTCGCCGCCACTGCGTCGCAATAACCGGTGACATAGCGGAGATGTTCATGCAAGTGAAGGTGCGGAGCCAAGACCGAGACGCGCTTCGCTACCTGTGGAGGGGAAACCGCAGAGAAGGAGCGCCAGAAGAATATAGAATGACGTCCATCATTTTCGGCGCAGCCAGTTCGCCTTGCACAGCAATTTTTGCAAAGAACTGGAACGCAAACAAATATATAGAGAAGCACCCTGAAGCTGTGGATGCTATACTACGTAGTCATTATATGGATGACTACCTAGATAGTTATAGAACTATCGAGAAGGCGGCAGAAGTCGCTAGTATGGTGCGAAAAATACACCTACAGGCGAGGTTTGAACTCAAGAAATGGGTTTCAAATAGCTCGCAGCTCCTAGAAAAAATGGACCCATCGCATATACAAACTGAGATGGTATCCATTGGAGATATAGATACGTCGGAAAAGATACTCGGCCTCATATGGAGGCCAGGCGAAGACACGCTGGGTTTCAACCTCACACTCGCGCGTCTGCCTGAGGGTATCTTGGACCGAGAGGCGCCCACCAAGCGAGAGGCGCTCAGAATAGTAGCGTCGCTATACGACCCACTCGGACTCGCCTCACCAGTAACCATCAAGGCGAAGCAAATATTGCAAGAAGCATGGCGGCGAGGCGTCGACTGGGATCAGAGGCTAGATGTTGACCTAGCATTACAATGGAAAATTTGGGTACAACATTTACGCCAACTAAAAAACGTTAGCGTACCAAGATGCTATCCTGGATATAGCGACGCTATAGAACTGCAGGTGCATGTGTTCACTGATGCAAGCGAGATGGCATATGCTACCGCTATATACTGGCGGGCCACGACCGTGAAAGGCAAGCACTTAATAAGCCTTGTTATGGCGAAAGCGCGGGTGGCCCCACTGAAACTGCTTTCGATACCGAGACTCGAACTTCAGGCCGCGGTATTGGGAACCCGCGTAGCCGCAGCAGTGATGAGTGAACACGACTGCAAGCCCACGTCAGTAACGTATTGGTCAGATAGCAAGACCGTACCGACCTGGATTAGAAGAGGAGCGAGAGTATACAAACCTTTCGTTGCTCACCGAATAGCTGCTATTGAAGACAATAGCAAAGTCGAAGATTGGCGATGGATACCCACCAAGATGAACATCGCTGATGCAGCAACCCGTGACGTGCCACTGCGGTTCAACTCGGACCACGAGTGGTACTGCGGGCCGAGTTTTTTGTCTCTTGGGCCCGAATTATGGCCCACAGAGAAACCTCCGACTACAAACGACACGGGAGAAGAAAAAACTTTCGTTGTCACAGAAGGGGACAAGAAGAGCTTCATAGAAGCCGTTCCAGAGCCAAGCAGATTCTCCAGATGGGAGCGACTGCTTCGTGCGACCGCCACAGTTCTGCGTTTTATATCTCTTTGCAAAAATAGAACAGAGATAACGTCCTATAAACGGACGAGAAAAAACGCTGAAAAGGACCCAGACTGGCGCAAGAAGCCCGCTGTACCTGCACAGAAGCAGAAGCAGGCATGCAGAGCACCAACCCAGGTCAACAGACAAATCATAGAAGCAGAATTTCTCCAAGAAGCTGAGAAAATACTTGTCCAGGTCGCACAACAACAATCGTTCGCTTCAGAGTTAGCGAATGTTGAAGAAATAAATAAAAATAGCTCGCTGCGACCTTTACAAATTCAGGTCGTCGACGGCGTGCTGCGACTAAGAAGTCGCATAGCAGCTATGCAAGAGGTAGCTGAAGAAGTGATGCGCCCGCCTATATTACATGGCGACCATCACATAACGCAGTTGTACATAGACTGGACACATCGCAGTCTACAACATAGTGGCACCGAACTCACAATTAATGAGGTACGGCAGCACTACTGGGTCGTGAAGATGCGACCAACAGCGAAGAAGGTGATAGCAAGATGCCTGCATTGCCGTATACGCAAGGCACAGCCACCAGTACCTGCGACCGGCGACCACCCGAAAACGCGCCTCGCTCACCATAAGAGGCCGTTTACATATACCGGGCTCGACTATTTCGGCCCGCTATCCGTCACCGTCGGTCGGCAGCATCAGAAGAGATACGTAGCACTATTTACGTGTCTCACATCAAGGGCGGTGCACCTTGAAATCGCCGCCAGCCTTAGCGCAGACTCCGCCATATTGGCGCTGCGCCGATTCGCCGCACGCAGAGGATGCCCAGCTGAGATACACTCAGACAATGGCACCAACATGCACGGCGCCGACAGAGAGCTGCGAGACGCCTTCAAAACAGAGGCAAGTCGTAGAGGCATCGTATGGCGCTTCATAACGCCATCAGCGCCATTCATGGGAGGCGCCTGGGAGCGCCTAGTTCGTTGTGTAAAAAACACACTATACAATGTACTTACAGAAAAACACCCCACCGAAGAGGTGTTGTCCACACTGATTTGTGAGGCAGAGTACATTGTAAATAGCCGACCATTGACACACGTGTCGGTAGATGGTGATGATGATGAATCCATCACACCGAATCACCTTTTACTCGGTGGGTCAGCCAGACTACCTACACCTGGCACGTTCACCGAGCAAGATATAGACAGCAGGAAAATATGGCGACGATCACAGATCCTCGCTGATATGTTCTGGAGTCGCTGGGTCAGAGAGTACCTGCCGGAGCTCCAAAACCGGCGGGAGCCACATAGTAGTGGGCCCAGATTTAAAGTGGGTGACCCTGTCCTGATAGCCGACGGCCAGCTGCCCCGCAATACGTGGCCGCGAGGCCGCATTGTGGCCGTGTATCCAGGAAACGACGGAGAAATCCGGACCGCTGAGGTACGCACGCTTGGCGGTATCTTGAAGCGTCCGGTGAAGAAACTCGTCCCACTGCCCCAGTAACCAGAGATGCCGGAGCGGCGACCGTCCTCTCGGTGGGCCTGGCCGGCAGCCGAGAAATGCCGTCCGTCGCTCACCGAAGTTATGCAGCGCCGCGCCGACAACACTTCGAGTCAACACAGCGAGTCGACACAGCACTGCACGGCGGGAGATATGTTCGCGACGAAGCGTCATCAACCATACTAAATGGTTCATAGAAATTGAAGTTTGTATGTGTAGACATGTCTGCTTACCACGGCGCGCCACCTGATACTAAAATGAATTTTAGAGGCACGTTTATATTTATACTAAAATTTTACCTACATTTTTTGAGATAGTAGTATAATGTTTTTAGTGTTTGTCAGTATGTTATAGGGTTCAATAGTTCACCCTTAACAGAGTAAAATCATTAGAAAGCATACTGATAAGAGTTATCATAGTAAAAAACATAAATTTCTGTCATACGATACGTCTGTGCTCGACGACGGATTAGTTCCGAATGAAACGTGAGAGGGAACCACACGATATATATAGTTTTGGTGGTTTTTGAAAATATTATAGTAATTAAAATCATGTTTTTAAGGGCTTATCCTATGTACTGGACATGAAATCAGTACATAATGATGAAACTATGTGAAGACCACATAGTTTCTGCTATGTAAATAGGAATATTGACTTGATATCTCAAACACCAAATATATGGTTTTAGGTCATTTTAGGGTATATGGGGGACCTAGACCGAGACAGGAAGCCTATATACACCTCATAGTTAGCGTAGTCTTTTATATAAAGCCCATTTACTTGAGATATCAAGTCAGTATATAATAGAAAAACTGCTGTTTATCTGGTTTTTGGCAATCGCTTACGGTTTTAGGTGCCCTAAGTACCTAGAAACATATAGGTGTACTGGTAAAAGTACTACCATTGGAAAGCTTGCTAAAAGGGCTTCCAGGCGGTTTCTAGATGGGAAGAATCGCTTGGATAGTCAACGAGATAAGCAGTCGTGAAAAATGTAAACAACGTAAAACGTTGAAATTTGTAGACCCTTCAGGTGGAATAACTCCATGAAGGGAATAGATGTACTCATGGTGTAAGTACTTTCGGATGGCTTGCTGGACTAGCTACCAAGCCATCACTTTGGAGCGAAAATCGCTCAAGTAGTTTAAGTACAATTCCAGAAAATAGGTTTCTGGAAATGTAATTTTTAGTCAGTTTTTGGCATTCCCCGGGACTATACACCCCTGGGAATTCCGAAAATAAGGAATTTTTGGGGACCTCCCGATGGCCCGTTAAACGCACCATCGTGACGTCCCAATCTTATTAGTGTTTTTATATCTAATTTCTCTGATAGCTGGGCGCAAAGAAAGTGACCAGCTATCAAATTTGTACATATCAAGGCACCCTATGTGCACATGACCTAGATAGACTTACATAAACACTAGAAATGTAAAGTGTGGTCTATTGGCTACCAGAATCCCCATAATAGGCGGTGATTGTCTGGTTAGCCTAAGTAGGAAGTCCTAAAGTCGGTGAAATGACTTAGGAATTTATAGATTCGTTACATAAGGGATGATATCCCATAGAAGATTCCCGAAAATAAGCTTTTTCTAGACGTCAACAGACAGCCTGCTATTGGCACCAGCAGGTCAACCCAACCTATAGATATCTTTAGGCTAGGTTAAAAGCTATTAAGGTTTTAACTGGGAAATAAAGGGAATTGTCCTTTTATTTCATGGAAATAGTCTAGGGAAGCTATCAATACCTGGAAATTAGGTATATTGATTAGATACATAGATAGGGGGCGTTACTGTGTTACAGTACGAAGAAATCCAGCTATTGATAGCACCATGGAAGGGGTGCGGTAACCCTATTTACCAAATATGTATAAGGGTTTTTTACATAAATAAAAATTATTTTCGGCGAGAATTTGCGGGGCTCTCAATAATGGCACGATGCGAGGGTATAAAGAACCCCCGGGCCCAAAATAGAATTTGTAGTCATCCAAAGCTAGTCGCTTGTACTTGTCTTAGTAAATAAGAAGTAATTCTTATATAGAATCACGTCTCAGAAATTGTTGAGAGCCCTAGAATCGTGCCGTGTACTGAATAACTTAGTGTTTCATTTAATTCATCAACTTCAACCCTTATGAAGACATCCCTTTTCGATCCTGTCGAGCTGAACCTCGGAACCTGGACACCAGGAGTGCTGATCCAGAAGTAGGCAACCCGGAATCTGGAAATAACTCAAGTACAGCCAACACATCGTTGAATCGTTAGAGTCGATTTGCAACCCTACGTCACTGCTGCAGCTAGGCATCCAAGAACCTTTGTTTTCGTGATGTGGATGGGGCGTTCAGCGGCAATGGCCAGAAGGTTTACGCCCTTCTTTTCTCGGGGCCAGTGAACACGCTACGTCCTGCACAAAATTATAATATTCTTTACTTAATTCGGACAGTTTATTTAAAATGAGTAATAGCAATGTAGGCTTTTTAAAATTTATTTGAAATGGTTTACCTACTTACAACCCGGGTTATTTCATGAATATTACTTAGTTTTGTTTTCACAGAAATCATTATAAAAAAGTACAGATAAACAGATAAGACTTGCCTTACGGGAGCATTAAGTTTTGACTTATAAAATTGGGTAAAAAATTATAAATGTCCATTTAACATCACTCGATAATTCAATAGTACCTATCTAAATCCCTTTCTTTAACTTTAAGCTCTATCTACAACGTTTCAAAATGGTCTCAACATTTTCCTTTACCCAGCAAAAGCCGCTTGTAATATTATCTAACGTAATAAGTAAATAAGCTGGAGAACTTTAATAGAACTCTTCCTGTCAGCTGATATACCCGTATTATCCCTTACATAATCCTACATCAAAATAAATGAAATATTAAGTAATGAATAAAATATATCTTTGTCTACCGTCTCTACCCACGTAACTGGTACCTTAGAATAAAGAAGAGTCAGAAGGTTTACTATTAGTAAACCTTTAAACTGCCTTTTTTGTGTAGGGAAAATCACAGGAAAGTGTAGGTTATTTTTAAGCTCCTATTAGATGAAAACCTGGTTTTTCTCCTACTGACAAGAGTTCTGTGGGATTCGCTGATACCACGATTAGGACTCTTTACAGTCATATTACGTGTCTCTATGTATCTATCTGCTGCTCATGCTGTCATGTAGACGACGTGTGTCTCAACAATTTAAGCTATGCAGACGACATGGTTCTGCTGAGCGCGTCGATTTGTGGCCTAAGAGGGTTGATTGCGACATGTGAGGATTACGCTGTTAAACATGGACTTGTTTATAATTATTAAGAAAAGTCAGTACATGGTCTTTGAGGCCGGTGGTGCTATATGTCCCGACTATGTACCACCTATACGTTTAAATAGTGTACCTTTAGACAGGGTGAAACAGTTTAAATACCTAGGACTTATAGTCACGTCTGACCTCAGGGACCACACTGACTTAGAACGGGAGCGAAGGGCGTTATCTAAAAGTGCTAATATGCTGGCCCGCAGGTTCGCACGTTGTTCGGATGGAGTGAAAGTAACTCTTTTCCGAGCATATTGCACGTCCATGTACACCTGCAGCCTGTGGGCTAATTACACGCAGAAAAGCTACAACACCCTCCGCATTCAATTTAACAATGCTTTCAGAGCGGTTATGGGTCTGCCTCGCTACTGCAGCGCTTCGGGTATGTTCGCATGGGCGCGCATGGACTGTTTTCATGCGACCATGTGGAAGCGCTGCGCGTCTCTTGTGCGCAGAGTGCGAGGCAGCTCCAATACCGTTCTGAGTATGATAGCAAATAGGTTGGACTGTCCTTATGTGCGACACTGTTGTGATAGGCAAGTTACATATAGTGTCGCACGTAAGAGACTACTGTAAATTATGGAATATGAATTTGAATTTATTTTATGAGTTGATGTTGTATATATATTTTGTATTTATTTCTTTGTATTTATCTGTGTGATTTTGTATTTATTATTGAATAATTTAAAAAATGTTGTCTAATATGGGTTTAAGACCTGAAATAAATGAATTTTAATTTTTTAATCTAACACATGTACATGAAGTGTCGCATGACAATGACAATCCCAATGGTTTTGTACTGAACCTTCTTTACCTCTCTATATCGTAACACAAATGAGATGTGGAAATGAACTTTCATCAAAAAATTCCCTTTTTATATTACGTACATTGTTTATTTTGTTTGTTCATACAATAGAATTACATAAATTGAATTATTGTTATAATACCGTTTTGTTGAGCCAATTTAATATGCCGTGTAACAGCCACTTTGACTGTTAATTTGGTTCAATAAAACTGAGTGCCTGGTTAGGGAACCTAGACGTAAGTAGTAAGAGTGACAGGTATACTGGCAACCTTGAGATAGGTTTTCGGGGGAAAAGTCTGAGCTAAGAGAAATAGGAAAGTAGTTTAAGGCAGTACTTGCAATAAATAGGATATGTAAATATGTTTTATCTGTCGTGAACACTGGACACACATTTATGATTCTTAACAAAGTAACTAAACAATTTTGATGAAACCGTGCCTTTTTTCAGTCTTACAGTCTTCCACGTCTTTAGTTTCCTTACTGATGTAGTCTTACCGAGTCTAAAGTAAAACTATATAAAATTACGTTGCGTTTTTTTAATGTATCGCTTTTTGCATTCAGTTTTTGAAATGACTAAACACCTATTAAAATGTTTTCATACTCCAGTGATAGGAGTTGTGACTTCAACAACATAACATAGTATCACACCTGTATTCACGGACGGGCAAGCAGAAGTGTATCTCAACTATACCGAAAAGTGGGTACATATGTTAATATGGACCAAATTATTAATACGGCATTATTCATAATGCCCGGTAAATTTGATAAATGCCCAATATGAGCAGGCATGGCATTATGATAAAAACTATTAAAATAATTATATTTACCGGGCATTCAGAAAAATAATGCCCATCACTTATTGGGCAGGGTACTGAAAAGATGTGATTTATTAAATAATTTTTATTTTGACATTAATTTTAATATAGAATATATAAGTTCGATTACTATTTAAGTAACAAAGTCGAAGGAGCTCCTTGCAGGGGCATCCTTTCCATGATAAATCAATCATTAGCCTCACAAATGGTCAAATAAGTTGGAAATTTAATTATTTGAACATTAAAATTTGTGAGTTTTGTAACCGACTTACCAAGAAGGAGCCTCCTCCTTCTTGGTAAGTCGGTTAAAAAACAATCGATTTCTATGTTAGATTTTTTTTATCTTATTTTTTTTTTGTTTATGTTCTACGGTATCTCCGTCAATTATGGACCGATTTTGAAAATTCTTTTTTTTAAAAAAAAACATTTTTCAAAAGAATTTTCGAAAATGGTCCCATTTTAATTTGGTGAAGATCTGATGAAGAACTTCGGAGATATACAACAGAAATCTTTAATAAATAACGGCAAATCTCTCAAGATTGCTGCAATCGCATGTCTGTTTATTGTTTATACCATTTCATAACATAACCTCACGCCATTACGCTCGAAAGGTGTACGCAGATCTCTCATTTCAGCGGGTATGTTCAAGTTCAAAGGCGACATACTAAACCACTTGCCTATTAGGTAGGTACAACTAAAAAGGTAAAATAAAAACCTGTTTTTTTTTGCATTGCTACCTACGAAAGACACCGGCTTACTTTGTAGTTTTTTATTTGGAAGTCGGTAATATTTTTTAGTAAAAAAGGTTTTTTATTACAGCGATGCCATAATTTACACAACCATCCATGGTGTCAATTTCCAATCGGTAGGTCGTTCGTAGAATCCAAAATAACAAATCCAAGTTCAACGTTAAAGCGGGGTTTTCAGTGTCCGGTATGGTAGCAAGGCAAGGGTCGTACAAGAAGGTAGATCAGAAGTCCGTAGAATGAAAGCAGCAGGGATCGAGGAAAATATCAATAAACTATGGGGGGAAACACATACAAAATGCACACGCACTAGACGATACGAAACGAGTAAGTATTCCAGCATAGACCAGTGTTTTTAAACCTGTGGGTCGCAAGAGGTCGCGAAAACTACCTCAGTAAAAAAACAATAAGGATTAAAAATAATAGGACATCTCATGAAAATTCCAATAAGGCCAAACACGACTAGGATACATTGGTTTTATTTCGGCGTTCCAGTGCCTACCTTCCCGCATCATCATCTGATCAGTTCAATGGTATCATTATCACCATTACCATTTATTTATTTATATTATGGGGTTCGTGTCATGAAAAAGGTTAAAACACTGCACACGGCATAGACTACTGACTTATAAACCTATGAACTTGCCATACCTACGAAATTAGCGTGCATACCTACATAAATCGGGCAATTAAGATGGCTGCCACCTTCTACTACCAATTTTACTCGGCAATCAACATGGCGACCGGTCACGCATAGACATGATTTTGACGTCACTCAAAAGTGTTACCAAGTTTAGTCCTTGAGAAACATTTAGATGTCTCTCTTTTCATGTTCAGCTCTTGGTTAGTTAAAAAGAGACAAAACGCTTTTTGACATGCGTGTGTCGAAATTATAGATATTTGTATAACTATTCTTCATATAGTAGAATATGCCGTCTCCATAGTTTTCCTACCTCATTGGCATAGACTATAAAGAGTGTCATGTCATACATGTCAACGGAGTTAGCACAGACTAAAAATACAACAATCGATTAGTAAACGTGAATCGATTTATCTTAATTATGTAGATATTTAATTGGTTTAAACTGTTTAAGGGGGCGGGCTGTAAATCAGCGTTGACCAGCGTAATAGCCATGCTTTTACACTGCTCAGCATTTGCTGAGCCCGCTCCTATTGCCATACTAAAATGATATTGTGCCTCAGAGCTAATTTGTGTTTTTTTTTTGTTCATGTACAGTTGACAATAAATGTTTTCTTTCTTTCTTTCTTTAATACGTTAATTCTAATAGATTTAATTATTTTAATTTAATAAATCATCTGGTGAAAGCATTTTCTTAAATAGTATGAACTCTGTCACGTTAATCGATTATATTTTAATTGATATTCGATTTACTTCGTAACCTTAACTTAATTTTTGGATTTCTCATTTTCCAGATTGTGAATTAAGCTGATTTTTTACATTTTGAATTAGAAAAATATAACCCATTTTTTAAACCATACCTCAAAATATTACATTCAGGCCCAGAAATCCCCGTCTCCTTTGAAATTATTGGTTAGCGTAGTCGAACATTAGTTTGATCCCTAGTTAACTCAACCAATGGTTAAATATTACTATTGGTTGAGTAAACTAGGGATCAAAACACTGGGCCTAAGTCTCACAAACTTAACAAACGCGTATGTACTCTCATAACTTAACATTTTGATGTGTTAACTTGATGCCTGTTCATAGCTCATAATTTAGGTTAGGGCTATATAGGCAACATTTGACATTACTGTTTGACGTAGTGGGAGGTTAGGCCACCCAGTTTTATGGGATCCTATGTT
Source organism: Orthosia incerta (assembly GCA_948252205.1). Lineage (NCBI taxonomy): Eukaryota > Metazoa > Arthropoda > Insecta > Lepidoptera > Noctuidae > Orthosia > Orthosia incerta. The sequence goes on from OX411761.1 coordinate 19,660,643, forward strand.
TGTACATTCTAGTTCATTTATGCAAGTTTTATGTTAGGTCCCGGTGTTTATGTGTAATCAAACAAAGCCTTTACATTTGCCCCATTTCTCGGTGATCGATTGAGCTGTAATTTTTCACACACAATTTTCTCGTGACAATGCAATCCATATTTAATATTATAAATGCGAAATTAACTCTGTCTGTTGTCTGTCTGTATGTTACCGTTTCACGCTTAAACCGCTACACTGATTTTTATAAAAATTGGTATGGCGATAGTTATTAACCCTGGGCAGGACATAGGATCGTTTTTATCACGGCAATAATCCTTAAGGTGATGGAAACGGGTATAGAAGTTTATGTTACATAGTAAACCAAAGTAACACACACACAATATTATTGCGCGATATAAAAAACGGTTATTCGAATTTCACCAACCCGCACTGGGCCCGCGTGGTGGATTACGGCCCATTCCCTCTCACAGAGAGGAGGCCTGTGTCCCGGCAATGGGCACATTAATAGGCTGATGATGTGTGTGATTCGAATTTCTTATGCTACGCAGACAAAGTTGCGGGCAAAAACAATTTTTTTTTATGAAAGCTTGTAAATGTATCAACGTAGACGGTCACAGTATGTGGAGCATCAAAGCAGCTTAAAAGCGTTACGGCAGACCACGCAGATGATGGTGGTATGAGCAACAAAAGTTAATAACCCATCGTTTAGACTAGCCCAGTGCCGAAACAGCTCGAAAATATGTGGATAGGTGGTTACTATCAAACTGCTAGGCAGAGGCCTAGCAGTGTGATAGTAACCATTTACTAACATAGACAAAACAAAAGGGTATAAGGATCGTGACACGTGTTCTTACTATCTGCCAAAGATTAATAGGCTTAATTTTATGAAATTTTATTTAAAAAATATTCGGACAATGTATTGTACAAATATAGAAAAAATTAATTACAATAATTCAAACACAACGTTTCTAATCTTAACTACCGTCTTAATATTTTTCGAATAAAGTTCAAACCGAGATTTCTGCTTGCACATAGTCATTAAATACGAATCACAGATAGAAAAGTAAGAACATAACTTCTCTTCCAGCTCGGTCTGAAAGCCGTCTGCATACATGATCTAGGATTTCAATATTAAAATGAAGGTTTCGACAAACCAAAACCCCCTTTTTATTGTTCTATAAAATGTTTCTAACTTTTGCAATTTTTGCGAGCGGCACTTTATTTTTTTCAAAAATCATCTGCATACTATTCCGAATCGAATGACACCTTGTTCATATTTTATCGAGACTGCTAGAAAACTTTGAACTGAAAAGCATTTTTATCTTGGACATCGCTGACAACGGTGAAGGAAAACATCGTGAAGAAACCTGGACTTATAGTTAAAATAAGTCTGAAATCGCCAATCCGCATTGAGCAAGCGTGGTGATCAATGCTCGTGCCTTCTCTGTTAGAGGCTGGTATTATTATGCGAACATGACAGTACTAAGCAGCTGATATTTGTTGCTTTACTTACTAAATTAGTTTTAAGGTTAGTTTTAAAGTTTTACTAAATAAAATAAGGGGAAATTATTAACCGGGCGAAAAATATACAGAATGGGCGACTATTATACTAAGTAACTATTTATCCCGTTTGAGTAATATTTATATACCCCTTTTAGGAGGTTTTTGTGAGCTGCGGTAATAATATTTTTACATACTTTTATTGTATTTGGGGTTCTATTTTTCTATTTTAGCATATTATTCTTTTGAATATTGGTTCACTGAGCAGCGCCTCGAAAGTTCAACTTCTTCCCCAGAAAACTCTAAATAAAAATAAAAATGATCAAAGCAAAGAAGAATATGGTGAAACAACGGCTGCACTTACTCCCACTAAATGTGCACCATACTAACATCAGGGGGTTGCACTCTAATCTCGATCCGGTCCACCACCACCTTGAGACCGAGAAGCCGCACCTGTTTTTCCTAACGGAGACGAAGATAACAACCTCTTCGGACGTGGCGTACCTCAACTACCCGGGTTACTCTCTTGAACACAATTTCAAGAAGCAAAGCTGGGGTCTGTGTGTACGTCCGCGATGACATTTGTTGTCGTCGTCTCCGTTGCTTTGAGAAATCGGGTTTTTCTGTAATATGGCTACTTGTGGACACTGGCGTGGAGAAGTCTCTCTACATCGGCGTCTACCGATCGCACGCTGATGACCAGGAGACGACAGCGCTCTTTAATTGCCTCGTGGAGTCGGCTGACATGGCCCAGCAACGGTACCCAACAGCGAAGCTTAATTTTCTGGGGGACTTTAACGCCCATCATAAGGAGTGGTTGTACCCGTACCGGAAAACTGACCATGCCGGGTAAGAGGCGCGCAAGTTTTCTCTATCGCTAGATCTAACCCAGCTGGTGAATGTGGTAACGCGGGTACCGGATGTAGACGGCCATACACCCGATTGCTTAGACCTTCTGCTGACAACTGATTCGGATAGTCATTCGGTATCGGTCTTAGCCCCGCTGGGAACGTCTGACCACTGTCTGGTGAAATCCGTGTCGACTTGCTCTTCTCCAGATGAGAGTCCTAGAGGCACGAGGCGAGTATGGCGATACGAGTCAGCAGACTGGGACGAGATGCGGCGCTTTTTTGCGTCTTATCCTTGGCGGCATGTGTGCTTCTCCTCGGGTGACCCCTCGAGCTGTGCGGATGCGGTTGCGGTTGTAATTCGGCAGGGAATGGAGTATTTCATTCCATTCTCCGACATTCCGCTCGGTCACAAATCCCGACCTTGGTATAATGCAGAATGCACCCACGCTGAGGCCCCAAAAGAGTCTGCCTACCAAGCCTGGGTCGGGGCCCGCGACCGCAGAGTTAGAGCGCGTAGGGTTCGCGCGAGGAAAAGAGCTTTTAATTCTGCCGCCAAGTTCTGCAAGCGGGTTTTGCGTCGGGCACGTTTTGACCATATCGGACGTATTGGGGCCAAGCTGGCATCGCACCCTCCGGGTAGTAAACAGTTCTGGTCCCTGTCTAAAGCGGTTGAATCGAATTTCTGTCGTCCCACTTTACCTCCAATGCTGAAACCAGATGGGTCGCTGGCTCACTCTGCGAGTGGGAAAGCAAATTTATTTGCATCTCTTTTTGCTAGCAATTCACGTCTGGACGCTGGCTCTAAGCAACCACCTACTGTACCTCATTGCGACTCTTCGATGTCGGAGATCGCTGTGCACACTTAAGAGATCCGGAGAGTATTGTGCAGTCTAGACGTGAACAAGGCCAGCGGGCTTGACGGTATTCCAGCGCGAGTGTTGAGGCTGTTTGCGCCTGAACTGTCTCCTGTGTTGACACGCTTGTCTTGCTCTGTCTTGTTAAAAGAACGGTGCCGAAATCCTGGAAGCTTGCAAACGTGCAACCAGTGCCTAAAAAAGGCAACCGTGCAGACCCTGCCCATTACCGTCCGATCGCCATTACCTCCATTCTGTGCAAAGTTATGGAAAGGGTACTGAACAGTTAGTTGCTGGCCTACCTTGAAGACAGTAAGTCATGACCTTAAGACTTATTGTCTTTGGTCAAGACTTATGTGTAGAAGACCGACAAACAGGCAACTTTGCGGCGATGAGCCAAGCTGTGAAGCTTGGCGTCCACCAGTTCAACGTCGCCAATGAGCCTCTTGGCTTTGCGTTCCACTGAGTCAAGCGCGGCAAGCTGATACTTAGCTGAGCCATCCCAAAGGTGGCTGCAATACTCCATGCAGGATCGGACTTGCGCTTTGTATAAGGTTAAAAGCTGTCCAGGCGTAAAGTATCGGTTCACTCTATTTAGGATGCCCAGTTTTTTGGCCGCAATTTGGGCATTGTACTCAATGGATGTGCCAAAGTTGAGACTGGATGTCAACTCCATGCCCAGGAGCTCGAGCCAATCAGTCACAGGAACAGATGCACCCCGAAAAGTAGGTGTTTGATCGACAGGAGTCGGTGTTAGGTCCACCCCTGTAGGATCTCGCGTATGATGCGGTCCTGCGTGTAGACCTCCCCGTCGGCGTTAATATCGTTTGTTATGCAGACGACACCTTGGTGTTAGCCGGCGGGGACACTTTCGACGAGGCCATCCAGCTCTCCGAGCTCGGGGTGGCAAGAGTCGTGGCGTCGATCCGCGAGCTGGGTTTGGAGATAGCGCCTCATAAAACTGAGGCGCTATGGTTCCATAAACTGCCAAGGAGCAGGGAGCCACCCAGTTTGTCAGTTACAGTAGGAGATGTGCAAGTCCAGGTGGGTCGATACATTAAGTATCTTGGCCTAACCCTGGACGGCCGGTGGGGCTTCGAAGAGCACTTCGAGCGCCTGGTCCCCCGCGTTGAAAAGGCAGTAGGTGCTTTGCATAGACTGCTGCCTAACCTCGGGGGACCACGGGAGGAAGTTCGCCGCCTCTACGCGGGTGTCGTGCGATCGATGGTCCTTTACGGGGCACCTGTTTGGCCAAGCAGATTATCAGGTGTCCGGCGCTGCAGGCCTAAAATTAATAGACTGCAGCGGAAAATGGCCATTCACATCGCACGAGGTTACCGAACGGTATCCTTTGAGGCGGCAACTCTCCTGGCACGCATTCCTCCACTGGACATTCTGGCGGACATGGATTTGAGGGTTTATAACCGAATACGTGCCATCCGCCAGAATGGTGATTGCGTGCCAGGAATAGCTGTAGTAAGGCTGAGGCGGCAGGAACGGCGACACGCGCTCGAGCGGTGGCGCGAGCGGCTACTGCAGCCGCAATTTTCGCGCAAGCCCGTTGTCGAAGCCATCCTGCCGCACTTCGAAGCCTGGCTGAAGAGAGAGGAGCGCATCTCCTACAGGCTCACTCGGGTACTCACCGGGCACGGTTGCTTCGGTGAGTACCTGAATAGGATTGGGCGAGAGACCAAGGCAAATTGCCACCACTGCGGAGGCGACCTTGACTCTGCACAGCACACGCTCGAGGAGTGCCCTGCGTGGGTCTCTGAGCGGCAGGTCTTGGTCGCCAGGATTTGGCGAGACCTGTCTCTGCCAGCAGTTTTGAGGGCCATGCTGGCAGAGACAGAAAACTGGAGGGAAATGGCCTCCTTCTGTGAGACCGTGATGGTACAGAAGGAGGCTGCCGAGCGGGATCGTGAGAGGGCTGATCCCACTCGGAGAAGAAGGCGTCGTTGAGGCAATCCGCCTCGATGCCTAAAACGCTGAAACCCCGCCTGCTCCATAGGTGGGCGGGACGCCGGGGTCATGGGCGTTCAGATTGGGGACTCTGTTCACCCACCAAGTGACCCCAGGAAAGACGGTGGCACAGTGATCACGTGCTGCCGTGCACTGCGAGGCTCAGGGGAGGTGCATTATAATTATCTCCCCAGGGATGAGCCCTAACAGGCGTTGCACAGAGGGGGTTCCGGGGTGGTCTTTTGAGAGGTCACGAGGTCCCTTCTACGTGCTGATGGTGATCACCGGGGTGGTTTTAGTGAGGTAAAAATCCCACACTCCCTGGTCTTTTCCCCAAAATTTCAGGTGCCTTCTGAAGGTTTCCCCCCGTAAACAAAAAAAAAAAAAAAAAAAAGGGTGTTTGATCGAACAGACAAAGCGGTAAAAAGACACGCCTGTGTTTTGGTGGCGTTAAAAGAGACCAGATTGTCACCACCCCACTGGGAGACAAGGCTTAAGGTCAAATTTGTCCGCTTCACCATAGCCTCCCTCAAGGAACGAACTTCATCCACGCTGGTTTTTGCGCTGGACAAGTATCTCTCTGAAATAGTACTGTCATCTGCATACCCAACAATACCGGGCTGAAGTAGGTCATTGATGAGCAGCAGAAAAAGAGTTGCAGAGATAACAGACCCCTGAGGAACTCCGGCATCAATAGCCATAAGGTCTGAGGAGCAGCCGTCAATGACTACTCGGATCGACCGTTCGCTAAGGAAGTCTGATATCCAGTTACAAAACCAGTGGGGATGCCATAAGCAGGAAGCTGTCTGACTGTCCAAATCAGTTGTCAGCAGAAGGTCTAAGCAATTGGGTGTATGGCCGTCTACATCCGGTACCCGCGTTGCCACATTCACCAGCTGGGTTAGATCTAGCGCTTCCAAACATCCTTTATAATGCGCACAGTGAATGAATGGAACTCACTACCTGCATCTGTGTTTCCGAACGCATTCAACCCGAATCTCTTCAAAGTAAACAGGCTTCTTCTGGGTAAGCTCACTCCATCGACGACGCTGTCTCTGTCACCTATGACCTAGAATAGAGTCAAGAGCAAACCAATTAGAAATAAAAAATAAACTATTTTAAAATTTATATGGCTGTTATAAAGCTATACCCTTATAAATACTATCAGAATGCAGCTTTAAAGCTAATACAATATGGCAAGTTATATGGCTTCTATATGTGTAAAAGTCTTGACGAAAACTTTATGTAACATCTACAAGAATTGTTATATGTATACTAGACTTTGCATCTACGATGGAACAAAATGCTCTGGGTTCCGTAGAACTAATTTCACAAAACATTGACAATGACTCTTTCGAAGAAGAATTCCTAAAATATTGCTTTATTCAATGTGGTATTAATCATCTGATGAACGTGACGGAGACATAAATAGAGGCATGGAAAAGGACGGGTTCAGAGATAAGAATGTAGCTACTTGGGCTATGGAGTATAACATATCACTGCAGTAAACAATTTGTTGAATTTGTGGCAATCATCTTTGTCAAGAAACTGTCCACATAAAATTCATTAGATATTGTCTTGGTTCCGTAAAATGAAAAAGTTCAAAGTAATATTCACATTTTTTTTAATAAAAATAATGGAGACTGAACCCTAAAATCTTTCAATATGGTTGAACATATTAGCACAACCCTGCTACAATAAGAGTAGATGACTTATAGGTGATATATAAAAGCATATCGTTTTATATTATTCTTATAGTAGCAAATTACAAGGCCTCACAAAATTTTAATCATTTTTTAAATAAAAAAAATCATAAAATTAAAGAGGTGCTTTAAAAATATGGCATAAAATATATCCATAAATCTCACAAAACTGGTTTCCCACATAAACTTCCAGTATAACGTATAAAGAGCGATGTGGTCAATGTCTAGTAAGGCAGACATTTATTTTACCATCTATTTTATAAATAATGGTGTCGTTTGAGATAATTATGAAGTAATTAACTCATATTCGTATTGTGTTTGCCCCTACACGAGAAATTGGCCTTATAATCGAATTTTGTTAACCATTATAAGAGTAATTTGTTACAAAAAAGCAAATTTCATGTCTATTTGTAGCTAATTAGCCATATAGTATGCGTTTACATGGCTTGTTCAAGGGTGATTAGCCTTTTATATGGTAACTATATAATCTCTACAAGCCCTTATAATTTGTGCCCAAACCCACTCCTATAAGAGCGAATATGGCTTTTATAAAACATTTTTTTTTGGCAATAATATCGTTTATAAAGCAAGTTTATGCTAATACACAATTATTGGTTGGAAACTGGTGATGAGATGAGCGATTTTCAATCATGTTACAAGGGATATAAGGTATGAATTACGAATTATTGTTTGAAAATTCTTGTTTAGGGATAAGCGATTTTGATTTTGAACCGTAGGCCTTATGAGACGAGGTTTACTTCAATTTGTTACACAGCGGTAATTTTAACATATCAATTACTATGAAAGTTCAGATGGATTGATGGTTTCATACAAAACGAAACAATATTTTGCATTTTTATCAGTAAGTTACCTTTTACTACACTCACGAAAATAAAACAGTAATCTATATAAATATTTGCCGTAAACAAGTCAGCATCAACAAACTTATTAAATACAACCAAATAGAAACCCAATCCCCAAACAGAAACTCTTAACGCCATTAGAGCAGAACATCGCAAGCGCGTTAAACATAATTAAACCCAATTTCCTACGTCACAGATGTGACATTATATGAAATTCAATAATTCACACCGTTTCCAAGAGCCGTCCACGTCTGTTTCCGAATTTTGAATGATGGGTTTCGAATGCCGGCAAGTTATGGATTAAGGATTGGATTCTCGCCGTTATTGCAGGGACTAGAAAATTGTGTATGTTATATACTGCTACCCAGTTTCTTTCTTTATTAAATACTACGCCCCGACTTTGCCCTTGACAAATTATACACAAAAACCATCCTCGTTTCTCAATTCTTCTATTGCATGAAAATTCGTTCAGTAGTTTTTGAGTTTATCGCGTACAGTCGCGGCGGGGTTCGTTATTTTATAACATTTGTAGTGATAGGCTGCTTTGTTCTTTCCTTATTTTGTCTGCCAAAATAATGATTTATATTCATAATCTTACTTTAGATTAGGTGACATGTTGATTTCAGAGTTTGGGTATTTTGTCTGCCAAAATAATGATTTATATTCATAATCTTACTTTAGATTAGGTGACATGTTGATTTCAGAGTTTGGGTAACCACAGAATTTAGAATTCTAAACGGAAAAAAATGCGGAATGCGAAAAAGCATCAATGAAAGTAACTACGTATCCCTACTACCGTACAAATGACTTATTGAACTGTATGTACATTGTTAGTGAGGATACCAGCAGTAATAAACTAGCCTTGGAGCAAAACGGTTGTGTTTCATTACTACCAACATATCATTGAGATGAACTGTATGTACATTGTTAGTGAGGGTACCTGCAGTAATAAACTAGCCTTGGAGCAAAACTAACAATGTACATACAGTTCACTTATCCCAAACTTATTCGCACTCAAACACATAAGATATTCAAATTAATCGAACAACTCCCAAATTGCAACTAGATGAAAATTTACAAAACAAGGAAACGCAGCGACAGATTAGGCACATCAGTTTGTGTGGAGCGTCCCAAACTAAAACAAAAACAAAGTACTACAACATGTCATCCATTTCCTTTAGCAGATTACTATAATTGTTATATATATTCGGATTGGCGTATCATAGTGGAATGGCTACTCGGTATAGATAGGTATAGAAGGTTGGATCCATACAATTTACAAGGCGCTTCTGTCTAGCTGAGCTCGACAACTCGGTTACAGCGCAAGCCTATCTTGCAGACCTTCGTGCTCTTTGTAACGACTGTCAAAGATCTACAAATGACAAGACGGATGAATATCTTAAAATGTTATCGAGACAAGGGTCTCGGTATGAAATGGTTGGTCCTCAATACACGTACCAACTGCAGAAAGCGTAGCTTAACCTGAGATCGACCCATACGGCTGTTTTTAATTAGCCACGAGCACTTCAAGGCTGGATCCATGCAAAACCAAAAAGCGAAAACAGATGCACACCGTCTTGTACGTACGATGATCTCCAGCAAAAGGCGGTCCTGAATCCGCTTGCAATCGCTGGACGTAAAGCGTGTCTAAGTGTGTGTGCATTTTCGCTGACTCTATAGAGTCGGCCTTCTGTACTTATCTATTCTGTGGCATCAATTAGTAATTTATTGGTTTTACCCCCAATTAACTTGAGATATGAATTAGGGATAGGAATTTGGTTGTCTACGATTGGGATTATGATGATTTGAATTATTATTATGTTTGAGAATAATTTTGAAATGGTAATTTATCTTAATAGGTTGACATTTGGCGTTAGCTCAAATGGCAAGTGCTAGATAGGACAACCTACATAAATACTATAAAATGAAGTTATTTTGTCAGGAAATTAAATTCAAGACGTCTCGCTTACATTTGCTGAACCCGTCATTTTTGCCATACTCGATTTATGTAATTTGTTTTTACTATTCAGTAAAAACAAAATCGAGTCTGTTAATATAATCTATTTTTTAATATTTGGCAATATATTGTTTTCTTTAAATGTCTTCAATTTTGTCAAAATGACATTCAAAACGATAAAAAAAATGCAGGTTAGAGCAATCTTGATCCTGGTCAAAATAATTGCTAATTTGAATAAGGTTATTTCAGCATTGAGTTTTGTAATGTCAATGCAATGTCGCATTTTTACAACCAGTGGCGGGAACATTAAATCGCAAAAACAGTCTCCTAAGTATAAAACTACAAGGAAGAAGAAATTTATAGTTACTTCTTCTAATCTTATTATTTTAAGAGATGTTCAGATATTTATGATAACAGAGGCGACACCGCCTGCGAAGCACCTAATAACAAGTTACAAACGATTAAAAAAGGTAAAGATGACTGCATACCGAAGATCGGTAAATAAATTGTAGTGAGTGAAGGCAATCAGACACGCAGAGAGACGGGATAATTTTATGATTGCTGGGTTTGTAGCGTCAGCGGAAAAAGTTGTCTGGGTGTCTTTGATTATTCTTTACGCATGCGTTTTTTCTTAAACCGTTCTGCACTCATTACCCATTTATTTTCAATTCAGTACCTACTAATTTAAAACCAGTAGATGGACAGATGCTTCTTGCTATATATAGCATGTGCTGTCAGCTAATAAATAACATGAGAAACAGTCATTGAGAAAATCTATAAAATTAGATTTTACCCAGCAATGGAAGTCTTGGCTTGTCTTGTTGTTCACGGAGAAGATAAAATATCTTCGTAATGTATGCTTAAGTAGGTAGATAATTTATCATTCTAAGCCAGAGGTCGACATGTAATCAAATGGTGTCCCTAAGCTTTCTCTTCCTACTAGTACCTACTTACCAGTGCTTTTTTTTATTTTAAATAATGTAAGATAAGGAGATCATAAAAAACAAAAATATGTCGAAATTCTTAAAAATTGATGCGAAATATTACAACTGTGGTCTTGAGTCAGTTATGTATAGTTTGGTTTACGCGGGGAACAGCTAATGCGAAGAGTGACTTCTAGGTTTAGGGTCTGTTAATCTCGAACAGAATTTGTTTTTCATAAAATATTATTTAAATGTAGCTAGGTAAGTTATCCTTACATAGTATAAAACAAAGTCGCTTCCCGCTGTCTGTCCCTATGTATGCTTATATCTTTAAAACTACGCAACGGATTTTGATGCGGTTTTTTTAATAGATAGAGTGATTCAAGAGGAAGGTTTATATGTATAATACACGCAGGCGAAGCCGCTGGCAGAAGCTAGTTTAACAATATGTGGCGGTCCAAGTGCCACCATTTCGCAGTCCAGACATGAACCGCGGTACGCCTGTTTCTGACCGACGACGCTAAAAACTTCCTAAAAATAAATAAAAACTCGCACAATAAATCACTATCGAATTGTTAAAGCAATATCAATGCTTATATTTCCGTCAGTCCTACACACAATATAAACCTACAATAAAAACACCGAAGTGATAATTCGGGGAAGCACAATACAAAGTGTGGCAAGTAGCCGGCGGCGCGCGGCGGAGCGGTCGCGAATCACTGTAATCGAACAAATAAGAGGGTTTTGTACTGATCCCTACGAGTATGGACTGTAGACTTAATACTTAATAAATAACTGTTTTTAAGTCAATTCCATCTGAACAAAAAAGGTCTTGAAAATTAACTGAATGTAGAAACAGATGTAATAACATTAGAACCCCAGGGCCAATGCAATTATAAAACAAACTATGTAACATAATACCATTACACATACACAGATGCATGTCAAGTTAGAACATAAATTCCAAACTTCTTAAAGGCTAACCTAACCTAACTTTGAAATATTAAGCCCTGTACAGGCAGTGCGAGTGCTGAATGCTTTGCCTCAAACATTGTGAGGAAACCGGTAAGTCCAAGAAACAAAATTCAAACAAATGACACTCACCAACCCTCACTGGGTTCGAGTGTTGGGGAATGGCCCATTTCTCTCCTGAGGCCCAGCAGTGGGATCATTATCGGTTTATCAGGCTGTGGTATGCTGCAGTCTATGTAGTATTTGGCGCGTGCCTTGTTGTGTCTTTACGCGGTTTTAGTAAATTATTTTGTGTCTGGGCATTTAATTAATTGATTCTAAGACCCATCTTATCGGTATTGTTGTCTAGATGTTAGTTAAGAGAACTTTTTCGATGAAAATGCTTTTGTCTTTCAATAATGAATCTATCATTAACATTATCTTGGAACTAACAAAGGCTTGGAAACCGCTGTAAGTGTCTTATCGAGAAGTTTGACGAATAATGAACATTGTTGGGGCCGGATTGCCCAGTAAAGTGGACATTTGAGAAGGGTGTTTGAATAGGAAGGATATTCTTTATTTTATAGGTTACCTGATAGTGATGAATGTGAGTCAACAATTAGATACTGCTGAACTCAGAGACGTTAACGGTTACTAAAGGCGCTCATTAGTAATGAATTCAAGGGAAGGACCACATGACATTTCGGTAACGCATTAAAGCCAATCCCATACATTTTGAACATTTTGACAAACATTATGACTTCTTCAATTCAAACTGAACACAAGTCGCAGTCAAAAGAGAACAAAGTACTGCCCAGATTAATGAGTAATATCCAAGATAATGCTATGAGAATTTATTATCCATTAAGATCTTCACATAACTGGAATAATATTACGTTGAAAACGCCTTGTAGGCCGTTACGACGGTTATGGAGGGAGGTGTTGGGCAGAACGCTGCTTTGGTACAACACCAGCCATGAATTAGTAAAAACATGAGGGTAGAGAGACGTTCTTTTTGGTTTTGCTGACAATGATACTTTTTGCAGTGTAATAAAAGAGTAATAATATAACAGCACTTTGACCGGTAGTGGTCGCTGGTTCCGATTGCAGCAGCTAAACGTGGGGGTGGCGAAGCTTTACAGGATTGCTCAAATGCGAATTACGTTAGGATATTAAACGGATCATTAATTTTTGTTTAGTTTATTATGACGTGCAGGAGATTTACGAAATTTTTAAGCTGCCGTTTGTTTATTATTTAATTAACAGAACTGTGTTTATGCACTAGCTTCTGCCAGCGGCTTCGCCCGCGTGAAAAGTGTTTTTTCTTCCCAAGAGATCATTATACCGGGATGAATACATAGCCTATGTGCTATTCCAGACTATAATCTATCTCTGTGCCAAATTACATCCAGATCCGTTCAGCGGTTCTGGCGTGATTGAGTAACAAACATCCACACAGAAATCCATCCAAACTTTAACATTTATGATATTAGTAAGATTTGTCTTTTCATAATGGATCCATCTACCGACTAGCAAAAACCTATCAAAATAACATCATTAGGTAGGTACTTGAACCAGGCGCAAAGAAAGTAATTTTCAAGTGATGACATGAAATAAAAATAAAGACAGTTTATTAAGACCCTCCAACCGTGAAATTAGATTCAACAATAATTAACGAGAGAAGGTCAAGGGTCTTAATATCGATTTTCACATTAAGGCAAACTGTAGAAAACATTGCGAGGAGACCGGCATGTCCTAACTAACAATTCTCAGTAATGGGAATATTATAGGCGCATGTTATAACAATGTGTTTCTACTGACCTGGCTGTAGGAATCAGTATCAGATGTCAGGTCTATGGGGTTGAGGATGCGGTTTTGAATGTAGATAATGATGGATGGGATACTGACCTGTGAAAGAAAGAGCAATGAGATTAATTTATTTGGTTTTTTTTAGCAAGTGGGCGAAAATATAGAATACCAAATAAATGATGGATGAGTTGTGTGAGTAATGCTAGAAGTGCATACTGAGATGATAGAGAAATCAAACAAAAAAAACATGCTGAGCTAAGTCCAGGTCATTAGTTATAGGTTTGAACGTTATCTATGAAGACTTAGCAGATCTCGTCAATTTAATTTAGAGCGTCTTAAAGGCATAGTTTTATTTCGAACTTCAATTAGATAACTTTATTTTTGGAAGTCGGTGTCTTTCGTAGGTACCATTTTTTGCGTTATGGACACCGACTCCCAAAAATAAAGTTATTTTTCACTTTGTAGTTTTCTGGAAGTCGGTAGTATTTTTTTGTACAAAGTTTTTTATTTTTCACTTTTTAGTTGTACCTACCTAATACTCGTAGGCAAGTTGTTTAGTAAGTTTCCTATAACGCCAGAATAGATTACCCGAATATCATGATACTTGAACAAAACCGATCAAATGAGAGATCTGCTTACCCCTTAAGAACGTACTGGCGTGATGTTATGTTATGAAATGGTATAAACAATAAACAGACATGCGATTGCAGCAGTCCCGAGAGATTTGCCGTTATTTATTGAAGAGTTATGTTGTATATCTTCGAAGTTCTTCATCAGATCTTCACCAAATTAAAATGGGACCAATTTCGAAATATACTCTTTCAAACAAAAAAAGAATTTTTAAAATTGGTCCACAATTGACGGAGATGTCGGTGAACATACATAAAAAAACAAAACAAAAAAAACATACAAGAAGTCGAACATAGAACCTCCTCCTTTTTTGAAAGTCGGTTAAAAATAAAAGAGCAAACCCATGTCAAATATAAAATCTTCTAGTTCATAATCATTTTATTTGCAAGTGCAAGAACTCTTGTGATTTGTGGTTTGTGGGTGATGGTTTTTTTTTTTGAATACTTCGATACATAAAACCAGCTTCATACAGCTTATAAAACAAAACGTTGTAAACGTCATGCCAGCCAAAAATATAGCCAAGGGGTTCATGTTATGGCAGGCATTACTCATGACACTTTTATAAATGAAAGGCATATACGGAGTTATTGTTTATGTTCAAGCTGTTTTGCAGATTTGGGGGTTGGTAAAGAAGAAGGTATGTGGAGATAGGCGTAGGAGGTGCAAGTTTTATATGTAGAGGCAGGTTGTTACAGCCTGCTTATCTTAACAGCATGCTAGTGTTTATAAAATTGTCCATCTTCTTCCCAGTTAAATTAAAGTGGTAACTAGCGGCTGTTATGGAAGACTGTCGTTTTGTACAAACAGACGTTCAAAAATAATAAATTAAAAAAATCAAAAATCTCGACTGTTTAAAAGGCGAATTAAAAATAAATAAAAAAATTATATTGCCTTTTAAGCAGTCGGGTTTTTTGATTTTTTAATTCATTTGTTTTATTTATACCTTTTTAGTTATATTTTTTTGAATTTTGATACCCCACGCGATGGGGGAGAGAGAAAAACAATTTGGGCTCCCACAATAATATTATGGCGCCATATTATGGCGCCATTTTTATAGTCTCCAATTTTAATATAGCCAGTGACACTCGCAGGGTAAAGACGAATCGATTGACGTAAGAATCATCAAAATCGGCCAACGCGTTTGGTCTCTAGAACGCCACATAGGAACAAACATACATACATACATAGACACATTCCCTACTTCGGCAGTCGTGTAAAAAATGCTGGCTCTTAGCCTAATTTGAATAAATGTCTTTATTTTAGGAGATAATTCAGGTTATTTCGTTAGTATATCTATCCTTTGACAGACATGAGAAACGACATTTCTAACAATTTTGAAAATGGTGACCTCCCAAGCAGCACATTAGCGAAAATTATATCCACATACCAGCTATATTACAGCCAAAGGCTCTCTTATGTAGCTGTACTAACGGATAAGATGATTCTTGAGACTGTATGAGGGGTGATCTCTACACTATTAAACAGCATAGCTGACTAATGGATGTACAATGGAGAAAAAACAACTAAATGCATCTTAGTGGAATTTTGTCTATTGTCCAGCCTTATACAGCATTATACAAAAGAACTATTGTCCAGCCTTTAGCTACATATAATGCTACAAGCTGGTTAAGAAGACCAAAGCTTATAAACGGCTGCTTAGCGCGATAATGTCACACCTCTTCTAAGCTGAGAGATGTATTAAAGAATGATATTTTGCCATTGGCTTTTTTATGGCTATTTTACCAGTAAACACGGAAAAAGAGAATTGTTGTTACCAACCAACGATTCTCTTTTTCCGTGTTTACTGGTACAGGTGTCCTAATGAAAATCATTGTATCACAGGCACCAACGTCTTCCACAATATGTTAAACAAGAAGAAAATAACCTCAACATTTACAATAAAGTTTTCTATATGCTTTTTATTTCGGAAAAGTTTTGTACATAATATTTTAACTGTTGTAACAAATTGCATGATATTTTAGAGTATCCTTTCCAAAGCAGGAAAGCATACAACTAAGGCGGACTATATTAATTCAAACGTTTCTCCACTCCAGAACAATAAAAGATTATAAATAAATTTTACACACATAAAAATCTAACGAAGAAAACCATAAATATCGTAAATAAAACCACATATTTGGTTGTAAACCGTAATGAGAGCCCATAAAACCCCATAAAAAGGATGTCTTAGTTTACAACACAAAACGGCGCGTTGGCTCAATTACAACATACCATAAAATTATTATGGCGGCCATACATTGAAGATATGTGGTGTTAGCTGGCGTAATTATAGGTATCTGATAAAGGAGAGAAATTTGGAATAATGTCTATAGCCTTCTTTATTTTTGTTGTGGCTGTAAAAATTATAAAGGATTATCGCGTGGATACAGCGCATATGTGAAGCTCTAGGTCCCGGCTGCCATATTCTTTGACAGTCCTTTGACAAGCCAAGGCTTAAGAAAAACTAATCAATGTTAAAACTTTTACAAGTACAGAACACGACATACTTCGGCACAAGGCGTGCCCGTTTGGGGACATAAGCCTCGCTTTCGAAAACCATCATGTCAAACCAACACCCCATCGATTTAACCCCAAAAACTCTTCATTTTAACAGAAAGCCCTTGTAGTTGGTGTCAGATATAAATCAGGAAATCATGAATATGTAGAATGAACCCTGTTTCCTACCGCCATTCTTTGGGGGCGCATACATTAGCATGACCTTTGCTTGTGAGGTTTGATTTTCAAACTCTTTGGACCGTGGGACGGTGGTTGAAGAAACAGTGTAGGTAATTTACCAGATTTGGTGTGATTTGTTATCAAATTGTGAGTGCTATTGTAATTCTTGAAATTGCTTATTTGTGTAATGACCTGCCTAAAATCCTTTCAAATACCCCGCATCGTCTTGAACTGTAATAATTCGGTATTATTGTATTCTTCGAAATCGTCTTTAGTACTCCTTCTCAAAAAACACTTTCGTACTCTTAGAGAAGAAACAAATCTGCTAAATATTTCTTAAAACATCCTTCTTTATTTTCTTCCAACCTTTCTTAAAACATACAACTAATTGTTCATTCACTCGAAAGACCTCTTAAAAGTCTATCACAAAAGCTTGCTTCTTTATTACACCTGCCGCTATTTCGTTAATCGTTCAAAATCGTTCGGATTCCACTTTCTGAGAAATTCTATCTAATTCACTTGCTACGGAACTTTAATTAAAAATTAAACACATTAATTTAATGAAAAGGACAGTTTAGATTCCCTATTATTTCCATTTTAGATTCAAAATGTACCTTCTAAATTATAAAAAGACGGTTTGGCGGTTCTTTGAATTAGTTCCCGTTGAATTCAAACAATTCACTTCTGGGCGATTAATTTGAACACAATTTGCCCATTTGGGGATCTCCACGAAAATACTTTTGCCGCCATTCTTAGACATTTAACAAGTGGAAGAATTTATTATAACTTAAGTACTTGACGTCAAATAAATTGAAAAAGTTTCATCAATAGGATGTAATTTTATCCCGTGTGATAGAGAAGGGACAACGCAGGTTCGGGCGGTGGAAAAAGTTTCGGTTCGCCCGCTTTATTTGCCGGGGAACAAGTAAACATGGGGTAATCAATTTAATCTAATTAAATTAAATTTCTTTAAAGGTTTTTAAATAACACAATAATTTAATTAAAACACGTAGGTTGGCTTTCGGGTCACGCAATTCGTTTACTTATGTCATTTTATATTTTCTTGTTCGCTCTTTTACATGGTAATTTTGGTACGAGCAAAAAACTTGGTCAAACAAGAAATAATTAGGATCATGTTTTATTTATTAAAACTTTATGCACAAGTACAAACGGTGGACTTAATGTGGGGACCTTAGGGTGGTACAGAGATAAAATAAGGCAGGTGCAACTAAATGAAAGGATAAATTGAGAATCAATAAATATACAAAAAGAATATTTACTCAGATACATAAATAAACAATGCTATAGAGGAACCGAAATCAACAAATCTATTCTGTGATGATTCTGCAAACTTCTTGCGAATGTGCTCACGTGCCTTAAATTTGAAAGAGAAACGACTGGTTGCCATTATGATATTCTGAGGGAGCGCATTCTAAAGAGAGATAGCCTGGACAAAGAAGGACGAGTGGATAAACCCAGAGCGGTGAGAGGGACATTTTAGAAGACGAATATTGGTGGAACGAAGTTTTTTTTTATTCTAAACTAAGTTGGGAACAACAGTCTTGTAATAATGCAGACGCCGTACCGACAATTCATTGACTTAAGTATGCTGAATATTCTGCAGAAACTTTCCCACTTCCTCTAAGTTAGGGAGAAAAATACTTATACATTTGTTAAAGAGCCACTCGTATCAGAATTAATCTTTTTCCGTAGCTTTTGGACCAAGTTTATTTAGTTTTACGGCGTTTTGTATGGATCATCGGTGAAATGGTACATTTATATCCTTGGCTTTTAATTATTCTCTTTCTTTTTTGGGATTGGCGATTAACAATTTTACGTTTGCATCGCGGAATGTTATTTTGATACACGTGCGAACATTTTAATTTGCTTCTTTAGAAAACTTAATTCTCAACCTTAATACTAGTGATTAAAGTTGGCAATCGGTCTTAAATATGAGATTTGTATTAATTAGTAGAAGTCTACGGTAAGACCTAATAATTTTTAATGAGTGTCGGTGTTTATTAAAACACCAGTTGTTTCTTTAAAGAGATTGTAGCTCTACTGTTAATTATCGGGTTTATTTGTAAAGGTGTTTTGAATTAAAGAGGTTCGTGAAAGTTGTGAGGTGACATCAACTTATTATTGGAAATAGTTTACGGTGACTAAATTGACATGATTTTCAGGGTGTAAAAGATGATCTCGCATCCAGCGGATTCCTGCAGCCTTAACCAGGTCATCGGTCCACCTAGAGAGAGGCCTTCCAACGCTGCGCACAGGACCGATCGGTGTGGTGACTCTTGAAGGAGGCTTATGACAGCAGTGAACATATTTCAGATGAAATGGTGATGATGAAAAGCAGCTCATTTAGGTTTAAACGGTTGATTTAATTATGTTAAAGTCACAGTAAGTAGTATTTAATGTTTATGTCAACTACTTTGAATTTTGAAAAGGGCTGAATTTCTCAATCATCAAAATTACATTCTGAATATTTAAAGAACCCAAAGCTCCATTACGCTTTCCAAAAAAAAAAAAACAGAATAAGCACACCAAAATTCCAGCTACCAGTTAGTCTTCTGAAATAAGCCACAAAGGTTTTATTACGTTTTTATATAGAAAATCTTATTGAAAACGAGCTATAACTCGCACACACATTTACTTAGACTGTAGGAATTGGTTTCTGGGTTTAGGTGCGGCATTATACGGCTATTCTGTATCTGTGGCTATGTGGAGCGTATTGGGTTTTGAGTCTATCTTAGTGAGTAAACTTGTTATATTCTCTCGTGAAATGAACTGTACGAGAACAAGTCTAAATTAAATATCACATATTGAAGTCACAGGTCTAAGTGTAAAATAGTCCACTCAGCCAGATGTGGCCAGTCTCATGTAATAGAGGATGAGCCTATTGCTGTCTGACTCGAACTAAAATAATGCAGCGGAATACCCGTAGGTAGATCACGTAGAGGAACTGCCTATCTGATATCTAAACGCAGTAACTAGCAGCCCTTCGCCATCTACTGGGCATAAACCAGACTCATACTAGGATGTCCCTGATGACAAAACCTAACAACGCTTTTCCCAACCTGGAAAGAGAACCCATAACACATTCTGCGGTCACGCAACCATAGAAGGAATGTATAAGAACCAAATAATAGTATTCCACCAAACCAAGTCTATAAGGAATCAATGAAACTGCAGTTTTTTCCAGTAAATCTTTACAAAGGGGCTGAGAATAACACCGTAGATATCGCTCTTAACAAATCATTTTCAATACCCCTTCGGGGTCTGTGTGCAAGTTTAATTTGTTTAATTAAGGTTACACTAGTAGAAAATTCTTCCATACAAACGTAGTCTAGGGATTATTCCACTGTTTGACGATGTGCGTTTAAAATAAAAAGTGACATCAATTTGTCTCATCATTATCTAGCCCTGTATGGAAGCAAAAAAGTAAAAAAATAAAATATTTGAAAGTTATGAGCGTCGAAAGTTTCATATTTCGACATTAATTTTAACGCATTTTTGGGCGCGAATAAATACCATAAGAAGACGAAAAATTGCAAAACGGCCTCCATACAGGGATAGATTAGTAGTTCAACAATGCAAATAATTTTATTTTGAACAGATAGATTTAGTCGTTTTTTCATGATATCTAGACTGCCAAAGGACTGCTTATAAAATTTCGCGCGCTCGGTTTCGTCCTAAATCATTATCCATTTCGCTACAAATTTGCAAAAGTGTGTATTCGTATGCGAACTAGCTTTCTACTGCTCATCACAGCATCTATCTCTTCCGCACGTGTTGTCGGTTGATATAAAATGCATTTTAACCCCGCGCACAAAATAGTTCGTGCCGTCGACTAGTGTACCCTTAAGCGAAGGCTCAATGGTGTTGTTGACTGATCCGAATATCACGTGTTCTTGACCCCCTTCTGTATTGTGTGGACCTTTTAAGCATTTTTGAGTTTGTAAAGTGGGTAGGTTTAGGGTCGAAAGTAATGTGTACCTATAAGTCAGCAACGTATTATGACTCATCCTAATGTTTGACAACTAAGAATAAAATACCTTTGCCTGACAAATGACTAAGGACTTTTGCAATGATAGGTATCTTGACCCCATGCACTGTCTAAAATTAAAGTAGCCCCAAGTAACTCAAAGAACCCCCCTATTTTTTTCTGGCTATGACGTCAGAAAGTTGCAAGCATTTCGTACGAGAATAGAATAGAATATATTTTATTGTACACCATAAAAGTTACACATCTATTTTATGAGAAAAAAAATAATTATACGGGTACAAAGACGGTCTTATCGCTAACAGCGATTTATGGAGAAGGAAAGAACTTAGAATTAAAAAGGGGATAATCTGTGGTGTACTGCTATAAAACAGTAGCAGTATAATAAACAGTTTTAGTTTTACCTTTCTTTTTAACTATTTCAATCAAAACTCTAACAGTAAATCGTAATGTACTACATAAATAATCGTACATTACTTCTTTACCACAGGAAAAGTGCTTCACAGTCAACTTACTCTTTAATAGACTAATACTTATTCCAACGGTCATTGTATACCGGTACGGAACCAAAAAGTATCATCATTCAAATAGTTCCACCATTTCTTTTGACCAACTGAAAGAGATGTAATCCCAACTTGCCTTAGTTTTACGTATCTACAACGTTGAACTTTCAAAAGAAAATTTCAAGTGTAGCTTGTGGTAATTTTCTAGTGCAAATAAAATAAGTCAGAAATAAGAGAAAACTTGGACATTACTTGAAGTCGGGCTTTGCAATGGTTAAGTGCTTGATGGCGTGAATTTCTTTGAGCACCAACTTGAATACACGTTTAGTTTTGCTAAACTATGTACTGTGGCTATGATATATAAAGGCGGAAATGAGTTTCTAGTGTTTTCGAGCGGTATCGTTTGCTTTTCGTATGTTATACTAATTATTGTTATGATTAAATAAATTAAGCAAGAACCTAATTATAGTTATCAAAGTTTAACTTAGTTTCCAATTTAAATATAAATGAAAGAGAAATTCTAATTCTACACAGCATTCCTAATTGTTACAGAAACTTAAGCCCTCCGCCTAAGGTTTATTTGTACTGAGGATTAAATGCCATTATGGTATTACTAATAAGACATAACCAATTTTCAACACATGTACCTATCGGTAGTTTCTCAATAAATCTAACTATATCTTTATATCTAAAACATTCTACACAAAATAAAAGTAAAAGAATTTTTCCATGAAATTATTCAAAAACTCAATTCTGATGCAAATCATAATTATGATGAAAAAATATATTAAAGGCTCATAAAACTCACCGCATTTATATTTTAATAGAAGAAAACCAATCTTTTACGCGTGCAAAGCATGAATCATGCAAAGAAATTAAAATATGAAATAATGTATTGCAGGCGAAATTGAGAGAGATATTAAATGCGGTTTTGAAGAAAATAATTCTAATAAAATGTTTCGATTCCCTGCTCTGGAAGTTTTTGTTCAGACATTTTCTCAATGCCGATTTTAGTTTTATTTTTGGTAATGATATATTTCAAAAAACTGAATAAAGTAAATCTTTTTGTGAAAAATTTATATAGTTTGTAGATACCTATCGATAAAAATAAGGCAATAGGAAGAACACAATGGCCTCTTATTTTTTCAACAGGCCATCAAAGTTACATTGTTCTAGAGAAATACAAAAAGGTCAAGGTGCTTCTTTTAATAAAGTTTGCTACAAGTTTGTTTTCTGTATTCACAATTTAGTGCAGGTTTAGCTGCATTCCCATGGTTTAGTAAAGGAAATAATCTAAAATCAAATAACCTTTTAACCAGTCTGGATCTACAAATACAAGTAGCACTGGCTACGCATAGCCAGTTTTTTAACCCCCTCCCCGACGGAAAAAGAAGGGTGTTGTAAATTTGACGTGTGTACCTGTGTGTATGTGTACCTATCTGTCTGTGGCATCATACGGATGAACCGATTTTTTTTTTAAATGGTACTTTGTCGAGAGTTTAATTAGCTATTTTTGATGAAAATCGGTTCAGCCGTTCTAAAGTTATGGGCGTTTTACTGTTTGAATCGGAGTGTTTTCGCAAGATATCGTGTCATAATTAGGTACGTGTTTAATAGATTGTCGATCGAAGCGTGTCAGCTACTTGATAAATTATGTACATAGCATGAAATAAAAATGAATCGGGGGCTTTTAAATTTTTTAATTGTACTTGTTGTTTATCTGTTTTTACAAGCAACAAGTAAAAACTTCCAAAACCTCAGACATTTTTTTTTATTTCATCCTTTTTAAACTACATAATTTGCACTCACTGTACGTAAAGCGTATCTATAATCTGAGTGCGTGTACGCTCGTGCAAGGCGACCTTCTGTACCTATCTATTCTGTGTCAGTAGTATCAGCTATGTATAGAAAGTAATTGGACTTTACAAATAACTATTTTACTCAACTAATCATAGTTAGCCAGTCAATCTCTATCCCACAGGTACAACACACAAACACTGTTATGTCTATCCCGTGGAGAAATAGGGACGCGACATCTATATTTTTGATGACCCAGCTCGAAAACTGGTTGGAAATGAAGTTGCCACTAGCAAATGTGATGCAAATGATGAAGTTAGACGTATTACTGGCAGGATTACGGTAATGTAGCCGGGCATCGGATCGAATAGCTAATTAATGTGATAAGCTCGTGGAGGTAGGATGGTAGTATGCAAAAAGTTTGGTTACGCAGATCTGTATGCGATACACATTTAGGTGGTGGTTATGTATTTGAATTTTAGGTTGTGGTATAGCGTTTCATGCATTGTGTTCATTGTTGAACCAAATACGGTTTCTGTGAAACGTTCTCAAGACATCTTGCTCAATGCGTTTTGACAATTTCAGAATTAGACTTAACACTAGTTAGCGACTTCGCCCGCATGATGGTTGCTTATTATCGAAAGAAAACGTACTCCTACATTTTTCTAACGTTGTTTTCCTTCACCGTTTCTAATGATGTCATAGATCCTAAACTAATTATAGATAAGACCTAGCCCAAATGGCGAACTAAGTACAATTGTATTGTTTTTTTATGGGGTTATCAAAACAATAAATTATATTAATACCACCGTCCACATAGATCGCAACTAAAACAATATACTTGTTTTATACTCAGATAGATGCATTGCTAGTACTTGTTGATTAATTAAAGGCCCTGAGTTATCTAGCCACCTGCTCAGTAGGTACCTAGGTAATAAGTGTGAATACTAGGACAACTAAACGGATAACCTATGGCTAGTAATCCTTGGGAATTAACATATTATTGTATTTAATAATGTTTAATGCATTCTGTGGGATTTAAGTGCTCAAGATTATGATTGTTTATGGTTTTAAGAATTGACGAAATTCTTGATATTATGGCCAAAATGAACTGCCTTCTTAACAAATAATTGCGCGACAGGGTATTCGAAATTCAAATGTCGGTAGTACTCGTGCAACTTCGTTAGTGGTCGTATCCGAGTTATTTTTGGTCTTAAAAAGTTAATTCTGTCGAACATTCGGACAACAGACTTCATATCAGCGATTAAGAGAAAAGTAAAATATACCAATTTAGTCTATTGGAGTGATATATTTCATCTAAGTAAATCAGTGTAGCCCTGCGTGTTTAAGCCACAAATATTTAAGACTATCCAAATATCTGAGAAATTATATCAACTTTCACATATCTAATATTAATGGATTAATATCATGGTAATCGTCATATCCATAAATAGAAAGTCATAATTTATTTTATTTCTTTACTTATTTGGACAACTAACTCGATAAATTAATAAACTATGTAGGTCAAATATCGATTAACTTACAAAGAATTTCAATTAACATACGAGAACAAATGTTATTCTTTCGTTCAAGCATAATTTATCTATTCAACCATTAATGGAACGTTTCTATTAAAATAATTATTAATTTCTTTGTTATACAATAGTTAACTTGAACACATAAAATAAAAGAGGTAATATTTATTTGTTTGTAAATTTATAAAAGGTGAATATCTAGGTAAAGGTATAATAAGAAACCAATTAGATAACAAAATAACTTTCATTGAAAGAAAACCACAGTTCCTACGAGATAGGCAACGGGAGCGAAGCCGCGAGAAAAAGCTAGTGACTATTAGTATTAGTAAACGTTTAATATATTCATTGATCACCCGGTGGCCGCACGCAAGTGACAAGATTCCAGATTCATGTAACAATGAACCAGTCAATAAATTAAATCGAAACTATGCGACTTAATATTAATGTGAGTCATGAATATAATTACTAGTATCTGATAGCAATAAAGCTTGGTTAATGTTTCGAATTTGGTAAAATTAGGTACTTTGTAAAGTCTTAAAAACTTCTTAACACAATTGAATTCAGGTATTGATATATAAGCTAAAATGTCGATAAAATGAACACAGCAAACAAAGGGCAGAATAAAATAGAGTAAAAACTGTAAGCAGCAGTAAAGAAGATAACAGAAAAACATAATAAAAAAAACAGAAAATAAAAACTGGACGATATTTCAACTTGAAGAATAATAACAACATTTACTAACATCAAACTTTTTCTCTTAACTGAATTTCTCAAGAAAAGCAATACCAGCAACTTTTACTTATTATTTATAAGCTGATTTTTTTTAATGTATTTTTTACTAGGAATTTCGTCCTGTATCGTGGGTGCGTTTACATTTAAACTAACTTACACAAGACACCCAGATCCGGAACAATTATCTGTAGGCCGTATAAATATTTGTTCCGTGCGGGAATCAAACCCACCCGCGGCACGCAGCGCAGCAGCCGATCGCTCGACCACTAAGCCAACCGTGTCGTCATAAGTGAAATGTCTTTGGAAAACGGCTCTGTTCGTTGAGGAAATAACTACCGCCATTTCTGTAAGTAAAAGGTACATTGTTCTTTAAACTAACTAAAGAGCATGAAAAAGAAAATATAATATTGTGTATTTTCACTTTCTTTATGTCCGATATCGTTATTTGGCTTAGTAAAGAGGCAGTCTTATTATTTTACGTTACATTTGTGATTTTATTGATGTCTGTTTTTATTGGTTTGGGATTGGAAAAATACTTGGTATTAAAAGAGCTTTTAGATAGGTTGTTTAATTTTTTCTGGCAGCATGTGGGCTGACAGACTTGCTAATTTAGCTTTATACATTACCTTTTTTCATGAATTACGTAATCACTAAGAATCAAAGTAGACAAAATTACCTACATATTACAGACAGCAGTTATTACTATCATGGATTTTCAGGCACATACGATGCTGAAAAATAACTCAAATAAAAATCTTACTACATAGATAAAACGATGAAGTTTAATTTAAACAAAGATCGATCAACCTTACATTAAAAATCTTGATACCATTTATTTAATATTGTGGTGGCCCAGTTGCTAAGACCTCGCCTCTCGTGCTTGAGGTCGTGGTTTTGAATCCAGGCCAATGTGACTTTTTCAATTCATATGTACTTTCCAAGTTTGTCTTGGACATTGCTGAGAACGGTAAAGGAAATTATCGTGAGGAAACCTGGACTTATAGTGAGTTTATTATAAGATTGTGTTCCATTGGTGTAATTGCTGCAAGGCGTTCCAGTGCGAGGGTAAACTAATAAATAAATAAATAATAATAATTGCATAACATCATCCACGTTTTGTATGTCACAGTCCAAATGATCACGATGCACGCAAACGCCGCCTTCGATAAAACAAAATACTGCTTTACCTGTACAACGGAAGTGGTGCGTTTAGACTAGAGATGAGCTAAGTCGGGTATGTTTGGTATCAACCAATAGGATCGTTTGATTGTCATAGCTTAGATTGATGTTACGGAAAAGGATGAGGAAGGAAGGGGTAAGGATAAGGTAGCATGGAATGCTGTGAGTTCTTAGATACAGTTTATTAACAGTGTTAACGAACGCCAAAAAGTCTAAATAGCTTGAAACTGTCATGATTGCTATCGAAATGTCACGTGGGGGTTATTTACTTGTCTAGAAGTAAACTAGAGTTGCTAAAGTGGTCTCTACTCTGTGTTTAAGAAATAATTAAAATTGGTACTTAACACATCCTCGCGTCGAATAATCTTACCTCGCATAGCAACCTAGCTCACCTTTGTTAGAAAGGCAGCCTTACAAGTGCTAGATTTAATTTATTTTCACTTAGAAAACGTAATGGAATATGAATTATCGAGTACATTTCATCATGGTCTGCATTTGTGATGAATGGTCAGGTGTTTTCTTGGAAACATTGGTAAATTAAATGAATAGACTGGTTTCAAACTGATAAATGTAATAATTATGATATGGCACGGAAGGGAAGTGATAACGACGAATAGATAAATATGGAAGGAGACAGGGTATGCAACATTGCTACAAACTCGGGGTCTTTAAGTCAAGAGTGAATAGGTTACTTCTAGGCAAGCGTGTTACACCATCGACCACATCATCGCTAACCAGCATGAGAGATAGTGATAAAGCGCGAGCGTATATATAATAAAAAAGCATGTTGCGTCGACCCCAAATAACTTAAGATAAATACAATAGAATTATGATGTTATTTTCAGGTTTTCTGCCCCGTCGTATTGGCTGGAATGTATAAATGGAGTTTCCTCGATTTATGCAAGAAGGTAGCCAATAATTAAGAAGATAGCCCAATAGTCAGCTATCTATCAACTTTGCTGACTGGCAAGTTTTAAATCAGGATCAGAGTATCACCATCAGCCTACAACAGTCTGCTGCTGGACATATGCCTCACTACACGACATTCATCTCATTTCTCGGTAACTCATATCCAGCTGCTCTGGCCACCTAGCGACGATCGGCGCTCCATCTAGCCCGAGGCCAACCTATTTCACTTTCTCCATTCAAAAACACGTCCACCCCAACAGTCAACCGTTCTACGGCTAATGTAACGACCAGCTTATATCTCGATTCTTGGCAACTCTCATCCAGCTAATGGCTCACGGCATGACGTTCAGATTTTGCTGACACTAGCAAAAAGTAGCATGAGGTTCTATTTTCTCCTCATCAATGAGCAATTAAGACACGCCAACTAATTCAATCAAATACCAATCACGTAGCAGTTCTTTCCGGTCTGCTTGGCTTTTTTTTTAATTTCAATAGGAAATATTCGAGAAAAGATTTTTAACAAGAGATTTACTTCTATAATACACATATAAACATAACGTAACGTATCACGTAAGACAGAGGTATCATAGGAATCTTACTGGGTACTATGAAATCACGTGGCAACATCCAAAAGCACTTAGCCCAACCTGACTATCAAACCAATCACCTCATGTTCAATAGTAGCGCCATCAACCACCAACAACAACTTTGAACGGAACCATGGAATATTCTTGCAAATCAATTTAAAGTACATATTTGCTGTTTCAACTTATTAATGCAATCATTCATGTGCGGCAAACGAACTGATATCATGTGAAACCAAAATGGCGCCTTATCACGGCATTACCTCATACCAAAACAAGTACAGATAAATCTTCATAAAAATTGACGTGAAAACTCCCCGATGGTCTATGAAATAGGAAGGTTGTCGAAATAGATATTGTGTATTGGCAAAATCAATCCGTCTAATTTTTTAAATATATTGGCATTGGCTTCAGTGTAACCGGGTGCAGCTGATTACCAGTATTATACATGGATCGATTGCCTATCCGACCTCCACAATTTAGTTACTGGGCAACACGATATCCCTTGAAAAGACTGTATCAACTAATCCCTGCCCATCGAAATAAATTAATCACACACCTTTTCAAATTAAATGCCAATTTGTTGGAGCCACTTCAAAGAGCGAGAGTCAATAACAACCTATACGAAGTCATATAATGTTATCCTATACGAATATGTGTCAGCTGGATGAAATCAATGTTCCCTTTACGAGTAAGAGAAAAGAGATAAGTGACAATATCGGAGGTTGCTGTGACGGTGACCTTGGTCTTATGGTAGTTGTATATCGCCAGACAAGCTCCTTCACAAATAGCTCTACTACTAATAAAAGTATTACCTATATGTATTTGTTTGCAGTTTGTTCTTACTAGAAGACAAGCTGAAGATTTTTTTCAATCTTGAAGTAATGCTCGTGGGATTTGACCTCCAAGTTGGTATGTTTTATTGGAAGCCTTACCTTCTCATTATATTGTAAGTGTCCGCAAACTGGTGCACCACAATAATGTTACAACAATATGACAGAAACTCCAGATCACTTTCTATGAAAATGCTATGTCACATTGTCGCGTCGCACCTGTCTGCGGGATTCTTGAAACTGTCTGTCACTATAACATTTATTAGAAATATGTTTAACTTCAAGCTTTATGCGGTTACCTTTTTCCACTCTTTCCAATGCAATCAGCTCCGTCACCCATTTTGCGAAATGGCTTCACGGTAAGGAATGAATGAACAACGTGCATCCGTATCGTGTTGACGAAACTTCTTTTTAATCAAATATTACCTGAAAACAAATAAAAACAACAATTAACGTAGTAGTTTTCTTATTTGGAAGTCGGTAGTATTTTTTAGTAAAAAAGGTTTTTATTATTAATCGTGTTTATGAAAGTCGTCTTTACAGAAATCTTAGTTTTTCCAAACTGTATTAAATATGCAAGATGACACTTTTCATTCCTTTTCCTAAAATCAAAACTAATTACCGCCCACTATTACCAAACATGTTTAATTCTAAAAGAAACTGCTCAAATAAAGTTTTAAAATGCATTTGAATGAAACTTTTTACCGGATAATCACTGCTTGCAAGACCGAGAGTGTACACAAGCGCTAGCAATTACAGGCAATATAAAAAGTACAAGAATAAGAAACGAAATATAATCCGAAAGATAGAAGGTAACATTTTCTCTTCAAAACTTCGAATAGAGTTGTAGAGTGAAGAAAAAATTTTGGTTGCTATTTTTGATTTAAAGAAAAAAGACTAATGAATACATAATTAGTTATTGTTGTAATACTTTAAAAAAAATCGGTGAGAAAGCTACAGAAACGAAAACGCACCGTGCCGGTGGGAAAGGCGCCTAAGGTCTACCCGTGTCCTTCTTTCAAATCCGTGCAGCTGTAAGTCGAGATAATTTACAAACATCTAAACATACAGCATTTAACATCACTACATACTATAAAATAAAATTCCTTTTCGTATTATTGGAATAGCTACAGGCCATGGCCATGGGCATATGGAGTGAGGCCATCGAGAGGCATGGGGAAGCGCTTGCCGTCTCCCTCGACATCTCGAAGACTTTCGATAGGGTCTGGCACGAAAGCCTTATTGGTAAGCTTCCTTCATTCGGTTTACCCGGTGGTCTGTGTGATTGGATTGCAGACTTCCTGAGAGATCGGTCCATTCGAGTGGTTATCGATGGCTGCTCGTCAGACCAATTGGATATTAATGCCGGGGTCCCTCAGGGGTCCGTACTCTCAGCAACATTGTTCTTGTTGCACATTAACGATCTGCTAAAACCCGGCACCTTTGGGTATGCAGACGACAGCACTGTTGCTGAGAGATACTTGCCCAACGCACGGGCTACCGGGCCGCTGATCCGGTCTCTGCGTGAGGCCATGGTGGAGCGTTTGAACTTATCCTTGCAAGCGGTCTCCAAATGGGGCGATGCCAATCTGGTCAAGTTTAATGCTGCTAAAACCCAGGCGTGTCTTTTTTCCGCTAAAAAAAGTCAATTTCACCCGGCTCAAATTTTCCGTGATGTAACCGTGCCAATAACGGACCATGTTGAGCTTCTCGGCGTTACGTTGACATCGACTCTCAATTTTGGGCCATACATTGAGGCAAAGGCCCAGCTGGCTGCCAAAAAGTTGGGGATCCTTGCGAAGGTGAGAAGGTACTTCACGCCGGAATAGCTGCTCAACTTGTATCAAGCGCAAGTTCGATCGTGCATGGAGTACTGTTCTCATCTCTGGGACGGATCTGCCAAATACCAGCTTGATGCACTAGAGTCGATCGAAAAACGGGCCAAGAAACTCATCGGCTATGAGGCACTGGTCAAGTCAAAGCTCCAGAGCCTTGAACATCGTCGCCGAGTTGCCAGTTTGTCGGTATTTTATCGGTTACATTTCGGGGAGTGTGCGATGGAATTACATGATTTAATTCCGCCCAGCCCGTTCCATCATCGGACTACCAGACGTACGGCGATGCGTCATCGGTACATGGTGGACATCCCACCCATACGCACAAAACGTTTTGGGGACACTTTTATTATGCGTACAGCTAAAGAGTGGAATTCCCTGCCGAAATCTGTGTTTCCCGATAGCTACAATCTAGGGGTTTTCAAGTCAAGAGTGAATGGGTTTCTTCTAGGCAAGCGTGCTCCATCGTCGACCACATCATCGCTTACCATCAGGTGAGATAGTGGTCAAGCGCAAGCCTATAGACAATAAAAAAAAAAAGGCCAATACCATCTTTCTCAGAAAATGCTTTCATTATGAACCTTACTATTGAAAAACTTACAACAGCCTAGCAACAGGTCGTCGATGAAGGTAATAAAGATTCTTTCATCGTTCCGTCTGTATTGAAAACAATATAAACATTATAAAGTTACTGTAATTAGTTCACAATGGCAACCTGTTGCTGTCCTTGCAGTTTTAAATTAATTTTGCTGACTGATTGGCAATAATACCGATTGATTAAGAGTTGTAAATAGGTTTTTGACATCCTCTCCTTTAATCCAAAATGTATTTCTAAAACCGCTCCTAACTCATCCCTCACACCACAAAGACACGCCCAAAATAAAGGCAATTTACTACCATTGTGGAAATTAAATTATTGAGTAATTTACCTTCTATATAAAACCATTCTCTGTTGATTAAAATGTCGTCGATGACGTCAGAGAGCTGTCAAATACGTCACAATAGGTCCTGATGTTTAATGGCATATTGTAGTATCCGTAAATAAAATACTTTTAGACGGAAGGATTAATGGAAGCGACTCTTTCTAAAGCATAGAATTATATAGTCCTTGAATTAAATTCAATAAAAATAAAAAGTTGGTCTCCAATATTCTTGCCACACATTACGTGTTCACCGAGTTTCAAGGCTAAAAAAACAGATTTAGTTGGTATATACATTAGGTAGGTTGCTGTCGTATCGTTGAAGGTATTTTTAACTAATAAGGACAATTTGTTTTGGAGACAACAGGTTTTATTACTAACCTAGGTCCTAAATAAAACCACTAAATTCATTAACTACATTTTTAAAGTTTCAGATTAACCTTGTAACTTGGGTAAAAGCAAGCAAACGTATACTTACTCAATAAGAAAAGGAAATTTAAAACATCAAAAATCTGACTGCTTAAGAAGCGAACTAAAAAGATGTATACAAGAAGAAAATCATGCTTTGCAGTCGGAGCATACAAACGAGTATTCACGAGCTGGCTGACCAAAGCCTTATGTATCCTCCAACTTTTTAATTAAATTTTTTTTCAAATGTGGTACATTTAAACATATAAGTGTTGTATATTTTGGAAATCATCTCTTAAAACCCTTTATTTTGATACCCAGCAGGATGGGATTGCAGAAAAAATAATTGGGACTCCACAATATGGCGCCCAATAGCCGCCATTTTTCTATTTTCCAATTTTTATTTAGCCAGTGACACTCGCAAGGTTCAAACTAATCGATTGACGTAAGAATCATCAAAATCAACCAACGCGTTTGGTCTCTGGATCACCACATAGGAACAAACATACATACATAGACTGATAAATACATTACCCTCCTTCGGCAGTCGGGTAAAAAATATAAATGTACGACCTACCGATGCTTCATGCATTAGAAGTTTATGAAGGGAGAATTTGGCGTCCTTGGCTGCGTCTAGCTTTAACACCTAAACATTTTTTCATTAGGTATATAAAATGTTTAAATGTCTGTAGAAATATTTCATCATCATCATCATATCAGCCGAAAGACGTCCACTGCTGGACATAGGCCTCCCCCAAGCGTCGCCACATTGACCAGTCCCGTGCGACCCGCAACCAGCGGATTCCTGCAACCTTCACCAGGTCATCGGTCCACCTGGTGGGAGGCCTTCCAACGCAGCGTCTTCCGGTTCGCGGTCGCCACTCCAGAACCTTTCTGCCCCATCGGCCATCCGTTCTGCGAGCAATGTGCCCTGCCCACTGCCACTTAAGTTTGGCAATTCTTCGGGCTATGTCGGTAACCCTGGTTCTCTTACGGATCTCAACATTTCTGATACGATCACGCAAGGAAACGCCGAGCATAGCCCTCTCCATTGCCCTTTGAGTGACTGTAAGCTTTCTGATAAGGCCCATTGTTAGCGACTACGTCTCAGAGCCATATGTCATCACTGGCAACACACACTGGTCATAGACTTTTGTCTTGAGACACTGTGGTAAGTTGGACGAGAAGACACCGCGCAACTTCCCGAACGCTGCCCAGCCGAGTCGGATTCGACGGTTGACCTCTTTCTCGAAATTGGCCCTACCCCACTGGATCGTTTGTCCCAGGTAGACATAGTTGTCCACAACTTCGAGTGTAGAGTCTCCAACCTTGATAGGAATGGGTGTAACAAGGGCATTCAACATCACCTTGGTTTTGTCCATGTTCATTTTCAGACCCACTCTTTCGGAAGCTCTACTGAGGTCATCGAGCATTGTACTGAGGCTCTCCATGGTCTCAGCCATGACCACTATGTCGTCGGCAAACCGAAGGTGAGTGATGTACTCGCCATTAAAGTTGATGCCTAGGCCGCTCCAGTCCAGAACCTTGAATACATCCTCCAGCAAAGCAGTGAACAGTTTCGGAGAAATGACGTCTCCCTGTCTCACGCCACGCTGGAGAAGGACTGGTTCCGAGGTCTGATCCTGAAGACGGACTGACATGGTGGCGTTTCTGTACAGACACTTCAACACCTAAATGTACCGGTAGTCGATCTGGCGCCGTTGGAGAGACTGCAGTACAGCCCAAGTCTCGATCGAATCGAAGGCTTTCTCGTAGTCCACAAACGCTAAACAGAGAGGCAGGTTGTACTCTTCGGTCTTCTGTATAACCTGCCGCAGCGTATGTATGTGATCTACGGTGCTAAAGCCTTTTCGGAATCCGGCTTGTTCGGGAGGCTGGAAGTCGTCAAACCTGCGCGCGAGACGATTCGTGTTGACTCTTGAAAACAACTTGTAGACATGGCTAAGAAGTGAGATGGGCCTATAGTTCTTCAGCCGGGCATTGTCACCCTTCTTGAAGAAGAGTACCACCACACCCCTGCACCATGCCTGTGGCGTTTTGCCCTCGAGTATGACGGAATCAAACAGCTTCTGAAGGGCCATAAGGACCGGTTTACCGGCCGCCTTCAGGAGTTCAGCAGTGATTCCATCATCACCCGGCGCCTTGTTGTTTTTAAGCTGTTTCAGAGCCATCCTAATCTCGTACAGGCTGACATCCGGGATATCTTCGGTATAGTGTCGGGTCAATCTAGCTCTTGGGTCGTTTGCTAGATTCGCAATGGGTTTACTGGTTGACGTGTACAACTGCCCATAGAATCTTTCGATCTCCCTCAGAAGCTCCGGTTTGGTGGCAACAACCCCGCCATCATCGGTCTTCAGTTTTGTGAGCTGGCTCTGCCCAATAGACAGATCCCTTGCAAAGACCTTGGAGCCCTTATTCCGCTTAATCGCATCTTTAATACTTTCAGTATTAAAGCGGCGGAGGTCACTTTTCAAGGACTTTGAGATCCGTCTATTTAGCTGCCGGTATTTCACCGCATCGTCTGAAGACTGCAGGATCATCTCACGCCTCTCCTTCATTAGCTTTAGAGTTGGATCAGAGAGCTTTTTGTTTCTATCTGTACGGCGGGTCTTGAAAAACTTAGACCCGACCGTATGGACAGCTTCCACGAACCCATCGCTGTAATCGTCCACGGAGCTCCCTAGGCACTCGAAACGATTCTGGAGTTCGAGCTGAAAGGTTTCGGGGTTTTTGATCTGGATCTGTGCTGGACGGAGCGTGGACTTGATCAGTCGAGACCTTTCAAGCTTGATATTAATGTTTAATGTGCCTCTTACCATGCGGTGATCGCTCCCGGTTTTCACCGAATTGATCACAGAGACATCATTGAACACTTGCTTCTTGGTCGACATGATGAAGTCGATCTCATTTTTAGTTACACCATCGGGGCTTTGCCATGTCCACTTCCTGTACTCACGCTTTCTGAAGAAGGAGTTCATCATATAGAGGCCTTCCTTCTCCATAAAACTGGCCAGTAGGTGACCCCGGTGGTTCCGACGTCCAACTCCAAATTGCCCCACTTGCAGCTCATCCTCGTCTCGTTTGCCCAGTTTTGCGTTGAATGCTTGACCACGGCACAAAATTGCCATGACAACGGTGAAGTGAGTTTTGAAACCATGCATGGCTTTAGAGATATCCTCATACATGGTCTCTACCTCGTCGTCGGGGTGTGCCGAGGTTGGGGCGTAGACCTGAATGACCTTCAGCGAATATCTTGCGGATATTCTGAGTATAAGGTACGCCACCCTGGTCGCCACACTCTCGATCTTCACCACGTTGTTCACAAGGGACTTGTGGACGATAAACCCGACACCACCTTGGGACTGCCGGTCACCCTCTCGGAAATAGAGCAGGTTACCGGATTTGAGGATTATCGAGTCCTCCCCCTCTCTTCGGATTTCAGATAACCCTATAACACTCCATCGCAACCTGCTCAATTCTTCCTCGAGTTCGGCTATCTTCTCGTCGGTCCGGAGTGTTCGCGTGTTATACGTTGCCAGGTCCAGTCGTCGGTGTTTATTGGGGTAGCCGGGTCCACTCCGGGGATTCTTTGCACCCCTTGCCACGCCATCGCCTCGACCGCTACCGTAGTCGAGGGTAGACGGGCTGCCGGGCACTCGGGGCCGTTTTTTTGTTGTGCTTATCATGGTTTGGGGGGGTTTGCCATAATCGCCACGCTTGGCAGGCGGGTTGGCGATCGCAGTTTGTTGATAAAGTGCCCAGAGAACGCTGCTGCCCATTTTCTGGTGTTTCCCTTAGTCACCTCTTACGACACCCACGGGATGATATGGGATGGTGAAATTCTTTACGTCCGTCACCATACGGAACTAGATATATTTGGATATTTGTTAATCAAACGCGCCTCAGCGGCTTATCGGATAAGGATGCGGCATAACCACGACTTAGATTAGAACATAGAACTTTTTAGGTTCCCGTGGAATAAATTTCTACACCCAGTTGGGCGAAGTCATAGGTAAAGGCTACTTTGAAACATTATAAAAATTTATATTTTAATAAAAAATCAAGAGCCAAATAAAATAAGTGTCAGCCATCCATCGTCCGTAGAGACCGATATTAAATATTCTCTATGATATTATCCATTCCTCTTGGACTCGGAAGTATTCTAGATTGGCTAGCTTTATACAGATTTTAGCCACTCCAGAACTGCGAATTTTAATGCTTAAATATTTAACGTAGAATTTGTATTTATAAGTTTTGGGTGCTGAGAAATTGTTTTCATTATTTTTGCGGTAGATAGTTGAGCGTTGTTTTACTTTAATATTTTTAGGTAAAAGGGCTAGAAAACTTGAAGATTATACTAAAATCTGCAAGAAAAATCTTCACGAGTGATGATACTTATAGATTCGTACAGTCGAGGGTCAAAAGTGCAGGGTTTGAGTGATAGCGACCGCGGTTTTCACCCTTGACTGTACGTAGGTACAGTCAAGTC